>CABFKO010006541.1:0-14009 GCA_901766855.1 Panagrolaimus sp. ES5
ATAAAAATATTATAAAATTAAATAATGGAATCAAAAGTACAGTCAATTAACAACAACCTTCAAGCAATCCCAAAAAACGAAATAAAAAAAAATTATCTTCTGTTCACACCTTTTTTCTCTCTGTTTTTGCCCTTCAAAAAAACTACTTTTTTTATTACATTGAAGTCAATGCAATTAAATTCAGCAGTAAAAAATACAGAGATGGAAGTACTTGAGAAGGAATAATGACCAACAGGGAAGAGGGGATCTGGTCGAAGTTGAATGGAGGTTCTAAAAATTGAGTGAATCGTTTTTTTAAAGGAGGAATAACAGCTTGAAAATTCAATCGATTTTTCACGAACACCAGATGTTACAAGTATATAATAATGAAGAAAAAATGAGAAAAAGCGAAAAAGAAGGAAAATGAAAGGAAGAATTAATAGCAGTCAAGGCTGTCAACTCAAAAAAATTTGGGTATGTATTTTTAAATATATTTTTGGACTAATTTAACAAAAATTTTGAAAAAAATTATGGATTAGTCAAAAAACTTTTTATTTTGAACAAGGATTTTTCACTTATTATAACATTTACACCATAAAAATCCAAAAAATGCACAAAAAGTGATAACGACCATCACTTTATCAATGACAGTAATCCTCGACTCAATCTTTTAAATTGTTACTGTCAATGCAGAAAACGGGGAAAAAAGAAATACAAAACACGTCAAGTCTTTTTTGTACTGCGCTCCGTAGAAATTGCTAGAAAAAAATGCAATCAATCGCTTCGAGAACGAAAATATTTAAATTTTACCCAACAAAGAAAAATTCTAGAAAATTCATTGTCGTTTTCTTTGTAAATTTTCTGATTCTCAAAGCGATTGATTGCATTTTTTTCTAGCAATTTCTACGGCGTGAGTACAAAAAAGACTTGACGTGAAACTACAATTTTTGTTTTGGCATTCTAAAAATGCCACAAACATAAGCATGATTCTCAAAAAGGTTTCTCTCTTTTTTTATAAAAATATCAAATATTTGTTTACTTTTTTAATAATGGAAAAAAGTGGACATGACAAAAACCATTTTTCTTTCATTCTCTCAAATAGCAACAAGAAAAAAATTATTATATTTTATTGATTTTGATGAGTCAAAAATATATATAAAAAAAAGTTTGACATAAAAAATAATATTTAAGCAAAAAACGCATAAAATGTTTTTCTGGAAAAAAAATAACGGGAAAAGATGAAAGCAAACATGGAAAGATGACAATTTGCGGAAAGGCATCCAAGCTAAAAAAAAAGTTTTGGCATTCATTTTTTACATGGGAAAAATGGAAAAAGGAAGGGAGAAAAATGGACGGCATTTTTGTGATGAGATAAAAAAAAGGGGAAAAAAGAAGGATGGAAATGAATTGTTTTGAGTTTTTGAAGAAAGAAAAGAAGGAATAAAGCTTTGTCAAAAAGTTAGAAGGACAAAAAAAAATAGTAGCACATGCAAAGCTGCAGCAGCAGCATAGTCCAGCTTTTTCAAAATGCTTCCGGAGGCAAAAAATTTGAAGCTTGGCATAAATTTTTTTGAGTATGCGCGCGCGAGGAAAGATTTTTGAAAAGCTGCTGTCAAAAAAAGGGAGACGACACAGCTTATTTTGGATTGGTCACTCTTTTTTTCCCTTGCTTTTCTGCTGCTGCCTCAAACGCAATCGCCTGCTTTTCTCTTTCGGTCTTTGTTGCCAAAAAAAGAGGGGACGAAAAAAATGTTAAACCATTTTTTTCGCCGTTCCCAAACCACCATCCTCATCTTTTTTTTGCGCAGTCAAACTCAGTGAGCTTCCTTCTCTCCAACTTTCTCTCTTCTTCTGGTCCATCTCTTTTTTTCCATCGCCATCGAAAATAGAGTCATAGAAAAACATCGAAGGCCAATAACTTTTTTTATTCTCCATCAATTCAATGTGTTTAAAACGAAAAAAAAGAGAGCAATCGATCATTGATGGCGTTTTTTTTCTCTCCCTTTCCTCTTCTTTCCATCGTCCTTGCATAAAATCTTTTTCTGCGCAAAAGAAAAAAAAAGAGACCACCCTCAAAAATATGTGTTTTTTTGTTAAAAAAAAGAATTCAATTTTGGTTTTTCTTTCTACTTTTTGAATGGCAACAACATCAGTAAAAAAGAAAAAAGTGGAAAAGATTTAACTCAATTTGTTTCTTCCTTCTGCTGTTTTTCTGTTGGTTATTTTTCTGCTAAAGATTTTTAAAAATAACCAAAAAATATGGAAAATGTTGGAAAAAAAATGTTTCTACTGGTAAAATTAAGAGTTGCAACTAAAATATTCATAGTTGAAAAAATGTATAGCAAAAAGTAAAACTGCTGAAAAAAACAATTTATGGTTTATTAAATATTTAGACAGTATTTTTTTTTGAACTATCGATAAAAAATATAAGTTAAAGCTCAAAATAATTTTAAACGTTTTTATTTTAAGTAATTTCTCCTAATCCCGATATTACGACCCTGAGCATGATGGAAAAAATTTAGAGTAATTTTTATTGCCGAAATTTATATTTTTTTCTATTTTTAGCTTTCTATTGTACAATAGCCCCAACTTTGATATCAGAATAAAATATTTATAAAAAAACTTCTAACACAAATAAATAGAAAATAAACAAAACAAATTTTTGGCTTAAACATTGCTCGTATTTGTACCATCAAAATCTTCCATAATTTTTTCATCATTTTCATTTTTGTAAAAAAATAAAGCATTTTGTTTTCTTAAACGAAAAAGGTATCGAAAAAGTGGAAATGCCACAAATCCTAATGCAAATGATGCAATAATTGCAAATGAAATTAATAAATAATTTGTTGATGAATCTGAATCATCATCTTCTTGTTCTTCTGCTTCTGTTACTGTAATTGTTGATGGCTGTTCTTTCTTATTATTAATACAAAATTTTCCACTAAGATGTATAAAAGCTGTATCTCGAAGAGCATGTGGTCCAGCACATTTCATTTCATTTTTTCTTCTGCCATGATATTCTGATGGAGCAATTTCTTTAAAATTTAAAGTTGTTTCACTTGCAGATGCCAAATCATTAATTATCCATGCCATTGAACAATTACAAATAAAAGGATTTCCTTCAATGGCAATTTCTTGAACATTTTTCCAATTTAAAAGCTTTTCTGGAATTGTTGGAAGTTTGCAAAATTCCACCGAAAATGATTCAAGCTTTGGCACTGTGCCATTGTAAGCATATCCAAAGGCATTTTCATGGATATGTGATAAATGACGATTTTTCCAAAGATGAAGAATTTTGAGATTTGGGAATGAACAAAATGCACAATCATTGATAACTTTAATCCTGCTTTCACTCAAAATCAATTTTTCAAAATTGGGATTAATTTTAAGTTTTACGGTAATGCTTAAATCAACAATATCAGTGCTTTCCAAATTTAAATATTGTAAATGTGCGAGAATATTTATTGCTGCTGGAAATGATTGAAGTGGATTATCAAATAAATGCAAAGTTTCAAGACTTCTAAAAATCAATTATTAAAAATTTAAGATGCTATAGGAGATTTGATAGAGCTGGGATTTACTGCCATGGCATAATAATATGCAAATTTAAATAAAAACTTACGTTAAACTAGCAAAAATATTTTCATTCAAAGCTGTAATGTTACATTCATCTAGATTTAGCAATTTTAAATTTGATAAAGCTGCTGGAAATACAGATGTAATATTTTCATTAACATTAAAATGATTATTATAAAGCCAAAGAATTTCCAAATTTTGTAAATGAACAAAGTTGATATCAGCAATTGAATGAAAGAGATTACTGTTTAAATCCAATTCGATCAAAGTTTTTCCAAGTTGTTCCGTAAAAATGGCATCCGAAATATTTGTCAATTTATTTCTTCCAAGTTTGAGAATTTTTAAAGATGCAAATTTATCAAAAGTTTCATTTTCAATTTCAGCTATTTGATTATCTCTTAACGACAAATTTTCAACAGTTTTTGCATTTTCGTTTAGAATTTTAGTCTGAAAAATTTATTTTTAATATTAATGAAAGCACGCGTGGTCGAGTGGTACAGAGCTCTGATTTCACAGCCCGGACCTCGCAGGTTCGAGTCCACTCCTTGGCAAAAATATTTATGCCAGTAAAAAAAGAGATTAAGACTAATAAATGATATGAGGGGTTTTAATTTTCAACCATTTATGCAAATTTTGCTTCGTTTTATTTTTTTGATGACATACCTTTTTAATAATTGGAACTTCATTATATTCAAAGGTAACGTTTTTAACAACAAATTCTTTATCCAAAATTTGAATATTGAAACTTTTGAATGCAATATGGATATAATTGTCTTCATCGTCATAATATTCAGAATGACTTTGTGGCGACAAAACAGATTTTGCTTCACATGAAACATAATTTAAGAAACACTTGCATTCAGGTACTGCAAAAAAAGTTTTTTTTGGATATTATTAAACAAACATTAATTTTATACCTGTACTTTTTTGATTATTGTAAACACCACAGACATAATAATCAAATTTTATCATTTCTGTTTTATTACTGTAACTATCAGAATTATTAACATTTACAGCCATTGATTGTTCGTTTGAATAATAATCTTCTTCTGGTGTCAAATCTTCTGAATCTTCTTCACCATAAACGTTGGAAACAAAAATTATAAAAAACAGCAAAATAAATTTGAATAAAATGGAAGGTTTTATAAACTTCATTATATCTAATTAATTTGTCTTTGCTACTGTAACAAAGTTTCAACAAAATAAAATTTAAAGTAAAACTAATAATCAGAAAAAATTGATGTTTGAACGACGGCAAAGAAAATAAGATCTATCTTCTTTTTGCCTTTTTTTCTGTCAAAAAAACTTTTCTCATTGATTTTATGCAATATTTTTTGCCGTTCTCTGTTCTCTTTTTGACCTTTTAAAAAGAAGATAGATAAGGGAATAATGAAAAATGACCTCAAAAATCAATCCGCTGTGGAAAGCTGGAAAAATGTCAATCATTCATCTAACATATTTTTTAAGAAAAAACCGACAAAAAAACAGCGCACTACAGTGTGTGAAACAAAAAAAATTTGTGTATTAATTATATAATTTTGATAAATTTTTTTGAGGATTCGATGGAGAATTTTTGAGTTTTAAATAACAGCTAAAAATTAAGTACAACAAAAAATTTATGCCTATTATAAATTATACTGTATACAATGATGTAACATGTAATGAATACAGTTACTTTTCTATGTTAAAAGAAATTTTTTATTTAATTATGTGAATTTTGTCATCACTGTGTATTTTAATGAAAAAGCTTTAAACTTTTTTAGCAATAACCTGTATCAATAAAAAACGATTTTTTTGTTGAAAAGAAAATATTTTTGTCTTTGCAATGATTCAGTTTTATATCTTGAATTTAACGCATTGAAAAAACAATATTTTAGAGATTTGTCGAACGTCATAATTATGAAATTAACTAAAACTATAGCACTGTTTCGCTATAAAAAATGATATTATTCCGGAAAAAAAGAAGAAAAAAGCAAGAAATTATTGAATTTTTTTTCAAAATAATGGCATGCTTTTTTAATTGTTCGAAATGAAAATTTGTAAAAAAGCTATGTAATGTAATAGATGTGAAAATGATGTAGTAATTTTGTCAAACACCATTTATATGTTTCTATAATCTTGCAAAAATTATTATTCATAATGTTAAAACCCCTTTTAAAAAAGATATTATGGAAATCTCTCAAAGCATTGTTTTTGTTGTTTCTTATAAGACTTATATTTTTTGTAACCCTTTTATGTTCATTTAAAAATTTTATGATGAAAATATTATTCTCAAATATTTGTGTAGTTAATAGCAACCTTTGAAAAACCAACAAAAAAACTAAAGATTCGGGAAAAATATCAAAAGAAAAAATCACATAAATCTTGGACATTTTTTTATTGGTTTTTATTTATTTTGGAAAAAATATTTTTTTCTTTTTTACATTTTTATTTAACTTTTTAAGTTGCTTGGATACCCTGTGAGATTGTGATATTAAAGATGTGGTTTTTGAGATGTCCTCCAAAAAATACGTTATTTTAAAATACTATAATCCCCTAATTTTAGTTAAGATTTTGTAAATTAAAAAAATTTTAAATTACATAAAAAACAAATTGCAATAAGGAAAAAAACATGCACAACATCCAACATTGAATGATCTCATAAATTATTGTTTTTTAAATATTTTCTCTTGTATATGTGTCACAACTTGGTTACAATTTATTTAAAATTTTAAACACATTTGATATGAAACTCAAAAATGCGACATAATCTTTTATTTACCAATTCTCCAAGAATAGCAACCATAATTGAAAACAGAATACAAATCACTTTATATTAATAAACTCTTAATTTTTTCAACCTAATTGTCATCCATGGGTTGTATTTATACATTTTATTGAAAAATAAAATCATAACTAAAATAATTTTAAACAATTATGTTTTCAATTTTCATGAAATCCCTTTATTTATTTGATGACGTAACGTAAATCTTCAAAACATTATTGTCCGTAAAAGCACCTTTTTTGTCTTTTTTGTGTTCATCATTTGACGATGAAAATATTATTTGTAAACATTTCTGTAGTTGATAGCAACCTTTAAAAAACCAACAACAAAACTATAAAATTTCGGGAAAAATATCAAAGGAAAAAATCACATTAATCTTGGACATCTTTTTATTGCTTTTTGTTATTTTCAAAAAACATCTTTTTTGTTAGAGTTCTGTTTCTTACTTTTACTTTTTAAGTTGCTTAGAAACCCCAAAAGATTGTGAAAAAAGATTTCGTGTGCAGCAAGCAAAGTCCCTTATAAAAAATATGTATCTTTTAAAATACTGTAACTCCATTAATTTGGTGCAGGTTATAAAAGTATTAAACATATTTTTTCTAGCTCAAAAATTAGCTATAAATGAAAAGAACCGTAAAAAAAATATACAAGATTTTAAAAAGGTGCTTAAAAATTTAATTTTCTATTATTGAATATAAAATTACAAATCCGGACCACAAACGAATCTAAAACATTTTCATGGGATTATACATATCGTTATGGTTAAAACATAAAACAAAATCGAAAAAAATACACGTCCTGCATCATTTATTTTAAATTGACTACCGTAATTTAGATAATTCAAGATGTACTTTTTCTTTTATGAACTTATAAATTTTTTTTTATTAGTAAAAAAATTTGGTTTTAAGAAAAGTTAAAAGAAACATTTTATCAAATGTGTCAAAAGCAAACTATACAAATGTACATTATTTTGTGAAACTGTTTACAATATTTTTAAAATTTTTTTTTTAAAATGCAAAATGATACTGTAATATTTTTACGAAACATTGATATTATTCATTTGCCAGCGTATCTTTTCGATCTTTAATGAAAATCACATTAAAAATTTATGATGTTACGCAAATCTTTAAAACGTTATTTTTGTTCTTTCTCGTAATAGGAACTGTCCAGATCTGAAGTCGGGTTTTGGCAACATGCGAATGAATGCCGTACGGATTCAGAAGCATTTTGAAACTTAGCCAAAATAATAGACCCCCTAATTAAGGGATTAGAAACAATTTCAGAGCTTCAGAACGCTTTAAAAATTTTCTACAAGCGATGTAAAAACACAAAAATGATGAAAAACCCGACGTTATATATGGACAGTCCCTAAATACATATATTTTGCAACAATTGTGTGTTCATTTAACCATTTAATGATGACAATAATATTTGTAAATATTTCTGTAGCTAATAACAACCTATAAAAAATAACAAAAAAAACAGAAGTTTCGAGAAAAAAACATGAAAGGAAAAAATCACATTAATCTTGGACATTTTTTTTATTAGTTTTTATTGTTGTCAAAATATATTTTTTTATTTTATGTCTTTTTTCTTAAATCATAAAATTTCTAGAATATTGTTGCTTAGAAACTGCAAAAGAAAGTGATGTAAGAGATATGATTTCTTTTTAATGTTGACCCCAAACTGAACCTTACAGTAAAATTTAATTTTTAAAAAAACAAATAGGCTAAACACTAATATTCTAATAAAATCTTAAAACGGATTTTTGTGCATACATTAAATTATTAAACATTTGTTTTTGAAAAGTAATGCAATAAATAAATTTTTCAACGCAAAAAATGTAAAAAGGTTCCAAAACATAGCAAACGGTTGAATCTCTTCCAAGCAAAAATCATGGATATCGGATATCCGGTCCAGAATTTAAAATATCATTTGCAACAAACATAAAAATATATGACGAGGTTGCAAAACGTTTAAGAAAAATAAAAATAAATATATCGAAAAACATGTTTTTAAATAACGGTATCATAAAATTATTATCTCGCATTAAAGAGATCCGTTAAAAAATCTTCAAAATTTTTTTAAAAATTCTTTAAACATTTGTAGTTTTTTTTCATAAACTATTCCATAAAAACTTTATTGTTGTTAATTATATTAATTTTATATCACTGTATTTTTTAGCATGAATTCTGCTTTATTTTTTTTTTCAAATTTTTTTGCGCCATTTTTTTGCTTCCTCTTTTAAAAGCTCTTTCACTGTCACGATTCGACTCCCTTTTTTTGCTGTTATAGTTTATATTATTTAACAAAAGAAATCCTTGGTTTCTATGTTACTTTCTTACTCTGTTTTTTTGCTAGTTCAACTATTAATACTCCTCCTCCCAAATAGCTAAAAAATTTGTCCAAAATCCTAAAAACAATCTCCGCCTTTTCCAAAATTTTCTTATAAAATAGGCAATGCCACTTTCATTTTTTTTAACTCGGTTCATCCAGTTTCTTCAGCGCTCTCTCATCCAACTTCAAAAGCTATCATCGTTCAACTTCATCACTTTCAACAAACTTTAATCCAACTTCAATCAATCACTTTTTGAATTTCAACTCGTCTGCTTCAACTTCGAATCTTTTTCAAATTTTTCAAACTTGAGTAAGTTTTTTAAAATTATTTTTGTAAAAAAAAGATATTATTTTTAAAGTGCAAATGCATGCTTAAAAATTGTATCTTTTTAAAAACAGTTTTTTTAAACAAATAAATAAAAAATATTTTTTAGTTGCAAATTTCAATCACTTTTGATCCACAAAACCCTCCAACTTTTGATTTAAAGTTCATCCTTTTTGTTTTAAATCTTCAACTTCTTCAACTTTTTTTGCAACTTTTTCAACTTGTTTATAAATCGAGTAAGTTTGTTTTTAACTTTTGAGATAGTTGTTGTTGAGACAATAAGAATTTTTAATAAATCTTCTGCTATAAATCTTTATCATACTTTTAAACATTAGAGACATTTTTTCTGTTAGGTTTATTTGAAAATGACTAGTTTAAAGTTAGATCTGTTTTTCGGTTAGTGTTGTGAGATATAAAAATTTTGCTACCGAAGAAAGTTGTATTATTAATATTAATAAGACTTAGATTACAACTTTATGAGATACTTTTCAAAAGTACCACCGTGTTTATTTAAAAAATTTTAAAATAAACAAATATTGTTCTTGGATGTTTTGTAATTTTTTATTTTTTAGATATATTAAAAATGCGTCTTGGAAATATTATCTGTGTTTTGGTTGTTTTTATTGCTGAAGCATTTGCAGCTAAATCTAAAATGGTGAAGCTCGGATGTACCAAACTTCGAGCTAAAGAAGCTCGTCCTAAAATAACATTCGATACCCTCCTTGAAGCTCATAAAGCATGTGTCAAAGATGGACGTTGCTCCGGATTACGAATGAATGCAGAAAATCAATTTCAACTTTTGATTGATTTAAAGGGCTACGATGTCGCTGAATGGGATAATGATTATATTTTAGATTTCTCTAATTACACCAGATTTGTTAATGCCCCAAGTAAAAAAGATACCTATGTTCTTTATGGAATATATAGAAATGGAACATGCCCATTTTCAAGTACAAAGTTTATTGTTTTTGAAGGTAAATGTCGTCATATTAATTTTTCAGTAAGTTTTTGTTAAAAAATGCAAATGTTCTCTTGATAGCTATTAACGGGCCACAGAAGCAGTTGAGATTTTTATTGGACACATTTTTTTGGGGGGACAAAAGCGATTGTTTGTCACATCACTCAAATTTAATAATTTGGGCCAGAGTTATTTAAATTTTTTATAAACATAGGTCAATAATGTAAAAATTAAAAATTTAGGAAGTTAGTTGTAAAAGTTATGCATCATTTATGGAACCAAAATGGGATGCTGCTGGTTCAGTTTGTACTGTTCTTACAAAAGAATCTATCATTGAAGCATGGTCATAAAATGAAAAAAAGTTTTTCGAAAGCTTTTATTATAAAAATTGAAATATTTTTGCTTTCTTTTTAAAATTTTTCTTGTAATATTTAATTTAAATTTTAATTAATGAATGTTTGTTCGCTTTTAAAATGTATTTCTTTAATAAAAATAAACATATACTGACTTTGAAAAAATTTCAAAAACATGCAAAATAAATTATGAATTTGATCAAAAACAAGTTCCCTTGACAAAAACAGTTATTCTTTTTTGACCCAAAAATGGAAATTAAAAATAAATTTTAATATTTTAGCAAGAATTCCAAAAAGATGAAAAGCTTTTAATTTCACTATTTTGACTGACAATTTAAAAAAAAAAATTTCTGTTTTTCAATACAGATGGTTGTAGCTATTTTATTGCAAAATAAACAATATATATGTACAAATATAATCGTAAAACATATTCAACATAAACAAAATATTACTAACAACAAATATCATCACCAATGTACAGTTTCAAATCTAACAATTCCAGAAGTTAATGCTACAATTTCAGTCTTTGACAGCGCTCTTCCATCAGAATTAAAAACATTTGTTTTACACATGTGCAAAATTTGCATATTTGCAGTAATAAATTTAAATTCATCAATACTTAAATCTTGGCTATCAATATGAATAAATTTTGCGTCACATCGATAGAGTTTTGGTATAACTTTTGACAGCGCTTTTCGATCACTTTCAACAATCCAGTCAAGAGAATTAACGATATGAAGTTTTTGAAGGCCGGGAAAGTTGATAGCTGAAACAGGAATAAAAAGGGATTGTTGAAAATATTGTGGATTCATTTCATCATTGACACCGAGCTGATAACAGAGTGGAGTGGAATGAAGTTTAAAAAGGGATTTACAAGATTTGAAAAGTTTTGAAAGGATTTCAGGCTTTGCAGATTTTAAGATTTGATAAATGAAAGATGTTGGAAGAGAAAAAAATTGTTTTTTCACTGTTCTTGGATCAAATTTCGTTTCTGGAGTTGGTGAACATAATGCAGCAGGCACATCATTTTCAACAGTTCTTTTAATTGCTGCATCTTTTTTGCAATATGCAAATTTCTTTGTTACCATTTCTTTCCATTTTTGAACGGCATTTTTAAACTTTTGAACTTCTTTTTTTCCATTTCGTCCAAAATAATTACAATACAGTATCCGTTGAGCATTAAATCCACGACAAATTTCAACAATTTCTTTTCCGAAAGAATGTCCAGAAAAGTCTTTCTTTAAAGTTGCCAAAATTGCTCGATCAAAAATTTTTTCAGCAAATTTTAGGCCAGAAATTTCAAGTTCAAATTCGATGGTATCTACCCAAAAATCGGAAACATCTTCAGTTTCACCAATTCTTTCAATTTCAGCACGATATTCTTCAATCATTGCCAAATCTCCAATAAAAAATCGAATATATCTGCGATAAATGCTTAACATTGCCTGAAAATTGTAATTTGTTTATCTTTGAAAAAAGTAAAAGATACGGTAATTAATGGTATAATGAAAAAATTAAAAATGGTTCAGTCTTTTTTTATTAAACAAAAATTTTTTTCACAAAAAAACGTTAGTGGTGAACAACCACGCTCGGCTCGAAGCTTTTTTTTAGTATAAGAACAGTTTTTTGAGTAAGAGTTTTTTGACTTGCCCATGGCACCAAAAAAAAACCAAAAAGAATGCCCCTTAAATTAAGAACAAAAAAACGGGCACAAAAAACTCGTGCTGTAAAGCAGTGAGACAGAAATAGAGAGAGAGGGAGAGAAAAAAATAAAAGAATTTTATTAAAAAGAAAAAAAAGACATGGCAGTTTTTACATTAAAATAAATCAAAAAATTCTGTTGTGATGCGGTAGTTAGAGTATGGTAATAGGAAGATCGATATTATGGGAACAAAATTTTTAAGATGTATACTGTAATTAAAGAAGGAGTTAAATATCTTAAATTTTTTTCCGTTAAAATAGGCCCAGAAAAGTCTGAAAAAAGCTATTGTTTTTTTTCATTCAGATTTTTAAGGCGAAGAATGAAAACAAAAATGCATAAATGCCCTGATTTTTAGGATCCGTTTTTAGCTATTTGTTCAAAAGTTAGACATTTTAAGAATTAAAATACGGATGGCTGATAATGTAGGCGAAAAAAAATCATTTTTTGATTATGGTGAGATGGATATTAATATTTGATTGAATAATGATGAAAACTTATTTAGTGATCAAATTGAGCAAATTCAAAAAAGTAATAAAAACTTACAAGTAAATTAAAATTCTTCATATAATTAATATATTCTTTCCATAATCTTTTGCAAGAATAATTTAATCCAAGAAAATATTCAAAATTGATAACAATAATTTCATGATTGTTGATCAATTTTAGCGCTTTAAACCAGTGTTCATCAAAAGTTGAAGTTTTTAAAATGTTGTAAAGTTTTAAAGAATCATTGTATTTGCTTTGTAAATCTTTTGAGATAGGTCTAGCTGAAACTTGGAGGATATGGGATTAAAAGTGAATAAAGGATGAATAAGCGGATTTCGTATATCTAATAGAGGAAAAAAATCTAGAAAAAAACTATGTTGTGAAACCAAAAAGTTTAAATTATTTAATTTCGTTATTTTTAACCAAAGCTTTGATATTCTTTGTAATATGCAAATTTTAACAAGGGATAAGGTTTGATATATCCGATGGAGGTAAAAAACATTTTTAAAATTATTTTACGACAAAAAAATGGATAAAAAACAAATATTATTAATTAGAATCATAATTTCGATTTAGTTTTTGAAGATTTTTACAACAGTTATGCAAATTTTTTTCAAATTTTACCTGATAAAATCTCATATGATTTATAGCACATTTCTAATTCATGATGTGGAAAGGTTAAAGCTTCTTCAAGAGCTGTAATTGCTTCAGGATATGTATCATATGTACGCGATTTCGCAAGAATTTCACCAAATCCATCCCATTCAATATGTTTATCATCTTTATTTCCATATAAAGTTGAATAAAAATGTGAAAGAGCTAAAATTCGACAGGAATGAAGGGTTGCGGCATCGTTGGTAATATTTTCCAGTAATCTAAAAAAATGTTGATTAATTGTTGAAATTTGTAATTATGAAAGGGGGATAAATGGGATATATGAAATCTTGGATTTGTGAAAAAATGGATAAATGTTACTAACGTGATAAGATAAAGCCAATTATCTGGAATCATAAGAAATTTTTTTGAATGCAAATAAAGAATTTTAGCTTTTTCAACATTCGATGTTAGCACTTTGTAAAGAGCTTTTTCAACATCATAAAGATATATTTCTTGAGAAAATGGATGAGCTTTGTATGGCATAATCTTTTCTTTATGATGGTGAAAAAAAGATAATTTGATGAGAGCCAAAGCAATGATGATTTGATTGAAATTGAAAGAAAAGACTATAACTGAAATTATATTTTTGTTATTTTGAGGTCAACAAATCAACTTAATTATGCCACGAATGAATCAATAAAATTAATTTTTGGTAGTAAAAACTGGTTGCGCTTGGCAAAATGCAAGGTCACGGCAGTAAAAAAAATCAACAAATAAATCTCTTTTGTTATATTTTTTTAATTTAAAAGATAATTGATTTTTTTTAATCAAAAAAAGAATGGCAAAGTAGTTATGAATAGAAACATGGTTGCCATCAAATTTTTACATAAAAGCATTTTTTATCATTAAATTTATTATTTTTTAAAAAATTA
>CABFKO010006552.1:0-12879 GCA_901766855.1 Panagrolaimus sp. ES5
TTCAAGTTTGTTTTATTTTTGTTTTTTTATTGATTAATCACAGTTTTTTACAGCTATTAAAGAAACTTGGCTGGAATCATTTAATTGAAGCTCATGAAAATGCACTTCTTGATCGACATCGAAATTATTATAGAATGTTTTAAAATAAAATATTTTTTTATGTGGAAAATCGGTGAAAAATATTTATTGCTTAAATTTGATAAAAATTTTAAAGAAAAATTATAGAAATTTCGGCGTACCGTTTTTTTTACTGTTAGATGAAGCAATTATTGCTAGAGAAAGCTTTTTTAAATTTAAAAAATCATATTAATTTTCATTGTTTAAACACTTAGATTTTGCATCAGCTACGATGAAAATGAGCAATAATTATTTCGTTTCTGGTGAGTTTTATTTATAGAAAGGTAATTTTGACTGACTCCCTTTTTAAATTGTGTTTCTGGTTACGGTAGTTAATACTTTTATAGCATAAACTACCGTACCCAGAAGGAAGATCATTTTAAAAATTTATGCAAAAAAGTTTATTTTAATAAATTGTTACAGTATCCAAAAAATAATAAAAATTACAGTGCAAAATTTATTTATATTCAAAATTCGTGAACAGCTTTGATTTTTATTAGTTCATCCTGTAGCTTCCATATCATGCATAGCAGCCCGGAAAGCAACTTGCACACCGGCCCAACATTCTGATGCACCATCAACAATTTGATCTTCAGGAAGAACAAATCCATTAAAACTACAAAAAATCTTCTTTTCAAACTACAGTATACTATGGTAAACAAAACGTACGCATTTCCATCAGGTCTTAATTCCATTGCATAACTGTAATCAATTTTTAATTTTCCTTTTGTATAATCAATTGAAGATCCAGATGCTGGATATACGATATCTGTAATTGAGCCAGAGACAAAGTTTTCACCATTTACAGCATTAACAGCTAGAACGGCAGTTGATGCAACACTTTGCTAAAAAAATTAAAAAATTCCAAGATATTTTTTTGGGTCTCAAACAGAATTTTTGGGATATCACTTACAATTTTTGTTCTATCATCTGGATAAACTTCAGCATATCCGAAGGGGAACATAAAGTCTTCACTATATGTATGAATATCAAAATATGATACCATTGTCTTGCTGTGATCACCAAGGAATTTTGTAATATGCTGAACTTCAATTTCAGAATTTGGTGCTGGACCATCATACGTTTCAGAACAAGGATTTGAGCTAGATCCAGCAACACCCCATTTGTAATCCCAATTTCTAAAATAATATGTAAGGGTTATTTAAAATTTGAACAATTGACTGATGATTGGCGTAATGTTCTGAATGCCATACACAGTTATGGCATTAGGGACACAACGCCAATTATTATGTACAACTTGCACTATTACTTACCGATTTGGATCTACACCATAACATCCTTGACGTGGCCCTGATCGAGTTTTTCTCCACATCCGATCTTTTGTCCATGTCTAAAAAAATAAAAGATTTTTGAAAATTAATGGTTGAATTTGTTTGCAATTTTTTTATTTCATAACAGCACTACACTAATCTTTTGTAAATTTAAACTTACATAATCATATCCATCAGGATTTAAAACTGGCAAAACATAAATATTTAAATTTTGTAATAAATCATCATATTGATCAGGTTTTGTTGTCAATTCATTGATAATATATACCATTGTTGCACAGCCAAGCCATTCCCGAGCGTGAATGCAACCATTGATAAAAGCTTCACGAGTTGCATTTGGATTTTTTCCAATTTTAATATATTTTAAATCAAATCTTTGTGAATCTGATTTTCCAATTGATGCTACTTGATAACCGTATTGCTGGCTAACGGCATCAAGATAATTATGAATTTCAGTAATATTATGAAATTCATTTGTTGTTATTCCAGCTGCAGCATCACCAGCTTTAAAAACTTTTCGCTTTGCAAGACTTTCAGCTTCTTTGTTTACAAGGCTGGAAAAAAAAAATAAGCAAAATATTTTACACAGATTTTAGAAGCGAAAAAAATGGAAAAAAGTCTTTCAAAAACAGCTTTAATTTAAATAAATTTAGCTTTTTATCATAATTTTTTTTATTATTTTCAATGTAAGTTTAAAAACCGAGTATTTAAAAATAATTAAAATATTTAAAAAAAAATCCCGTTAAGGCCCAAAAAATTAATTAATAACAAACCTTTGAAGATCATCAACCATAATTTCATGTTTCATTCCAGCTTCATTTAAAACTTCAATAATTTTTTCTCGATTTTCTGGGGTAACTCGAATGTGAGCTGTTCCTGGAAGCCTTTTAGGGGACAACCAAAAATCTGCTAAAATTCCATGTACAGATTCTAAAGCTCGTAAAGCTTTGACATGAACTTGTGTTTCAACTTTGATTCGTAAAACGGAATGTCTAAAAAAGGGTTTTGAATGGACTACTGTAATTTCGAATTTTTAAAGGTTCTTACCCAACAAATATTTGATTGTTTGGCAAAGCTAATCCAGAAGTTAAGGCCAAAATGGCTGCAAAAACAACCAAAATAACTGAAAGCGACTGCATCGCTTCCAAAAAATTTTTCCTTCAAAAATGAACAAAAAATAAAAGAAAAAAATGTGGTCCAAGAAAAAAAGGCGTTATCAAAGTTTTCTCTTTTAATACAGCAATTCTTCTTTCTTTGTACCGGATTTTTCTAACCGGAGTCTTTATTTTTTTATCTTTTGTATTCAACTGATAAGCAGCAATATTTTAAGCTTTCAAAAACTGATGAAAAAACGAATTTTTGTTTTTGGTCATTAAAAAAAGAAGAAGGAAGTTTTGAAGAAGAAGAAAAAAAGTGAAAGCAATATAAAAAAAAGCTTTATGTTTCTTTTATTTACTTGCTTCAGAATGATGACAAATAAAAAGTCAGAACTACATCATATTTTAAGAAAAAATAATCACAAAAACACAAATTCGAGCAAAGATCAAACTTTATAACTTTATTTTAGCATTGTAAGAAAATAAATTGTTAAAATTAATAAAGTATGCCAAAAGAAAGTAGTATTTTTATCGTAAACGGTTAAATTTTTTTTGGTGTATAAAAAACATTTTAAATTTAAAACTTTTTCTTTAAATGGCTCGTTTAGCATACATGGTGTCCCAACGAAATTCCCGGTTTTCATTTGCTTTGCAAATTGATACTGTTAATGTTAAAAAAAAACTGATTTCACAGTTATGTTTAGTATCCTTTAGGATTTTTTTAGAAATAAAATTTATCGCATTTTAGCGGGGAATTCGCGAAATTTGCATAGTCTTACGTTGCTCCCCTTTATAAAAAGCAACGCTGAAAAAATGTGATAGTAACAACATGCAAATTTCGCAAATTCCCCGCTAAAATGCGATAAATTTTATTTCTAAAATGATCCTAAAGGATACTGAACATAACTATGAAATCAGTTTTTTTCTAACATTAACAGTATCAATTTGCAAAGCAAATGAAAACCGGGAATTTCGTTGGGACACCATGTATGCTAAACGAGCCATTTAAAGAAAAAATCCAAAATGTTGAGAAAACAAATGCTTAATAATTTTTTTGGTAAACTATTTTTGGTGCTATTATTTGTGCTGAAATATATAGTTTGTTTTTACTTTTTACAGTATACCTGCCAAAAATGATGTTACAATAAAAAGTGAATATGATAAAAATTATAATTTAATTTTACAAATGTATCTCATTTGGTTGTTATTGCATGGTGCATCCCATAATCCACCAATTCCAACTCCAACACATGCAGACGAATTTGTTTTAGGGAAAGTCGATTGCCATGGATCATAATTCCATAAACTCGAATCTGACCATTTCCATGTATTTCCACCATCATTTGAATATCCGCCCGTCCAAATATCTCTATTTGCTATCCAAACCAGTGCTTTACTGTAGTTTTAAAATAATTTATTAATTTTTTTTTAAAACTAACACATCATAAAATGTTTTTCTTCGTAACTATGAACAGAAACTAAATGTCCTCCAACACTTTCACAATATTCTTCACCTTCTGTCCAATTCATTGCTGGAGCAGTCCAATTAGCTATTCCATAACAAGAATGGGTTGGCTCAAAATAAATAAAAGGTTCTGTGCAATTTTCATAAATTGGATATTTTGGTGTTGTCGAAGATTCCATTTTCGCAATTCGGCAAACAGATGGTTTTTGTTTGAAGCAATTATCAGATCTCCAAAATCCATAAATTGGTGATAAGGACACACAATTTTCTCCAGTTGCATTTTGTGGTTCTATTGGAGCCCATTCGATGAAATCTAAATTTGTGCCATCCATCCATGTCCAATTTCCACCAGGCATTAAATTTGTTAAACCAATCCAAAAATCGGTTACTGTACTTTCGCGGAAATGAGTGCCTGCTTCTTCTAAATAAAAATTTTTGAAAAAATTATTTTTTTGCTAATTTAGTAATAATTTTAAACAATAGCTTACGTGCAAGTAAAGCATTTGTAAAGCCATCATGAATTGAAACTAAATGTCCACTAATTTTAACACATTCAGCTTCAGCATATGAAAATCCGCTTGAATTGGTTTGAAAGCAGAAACAGCTTGTTTCCCATTCAAAATATCCCTCTGGGCACGAACCAAAACCATGAGTGAAAACCCCAAAAATTAAAAAAAGAAAAGAAAACATTGTTTTTTACCTTCAAAATATTTTATTTTATTTTTACTGCTTTTTAACTTTTTTAAGAATTAAGAATCAATCAATTAAATATTGTATTCAAAACTGATAACATCTTCCATGATAAATGAAAAAAGTGGGGACATTAAAAACTTTTTAAACGAAATTCGGAATCGCTACTGTTGGCAAATTTTTTTTCTCAAAACAATTGTTAAATTTTAGTATTTACAGTATGCTAAGAAATAATGTATGAACTTTTAATATCCAAAAAATAAATTAAAACAGCATTTTTTGTCCACAATTTGAAGATAATATATATACTTTTAATTTTATGAAATAGATTTTGTTGACTATTAGTATTAATGAAATTTGTTTGAAAAATTAAATTATATGATAAAGTCTTTATCGTACCTTTTTTTTATTAACTCTCTGGTATCAAAATTTATGCTACAGTAACTTCTGTTAAATTCTAGATCAAAGGCATTTATTGCATACGATTTATAAAAAATAAAAATCAAAAAAAAATAGTAAAATTTCATCATACAATTTCACTGCAATAAATTATACAGCAAAAAAATGCTTTTTAAAACTGCAAAAAATGAATCAACTAAAAAAAAGTGCAACATTTTTTAACATTTTGAAATTAGTCTGTCTCTTCTAATTTCCTGTGTCGTCAACGTTTTTTTTTCTCTTTAAAAAAAAGAAGCTGTAAAAAGTTTCACCCTTGTCTCACTTTCTTTTTGTTAGTCTTAGACTTAAAAACATTCCAAACCTTTGTTTTTTTTCCGTAAAACAAACATTTGATTTCAAAAAAATAGAGTTGAAAAAGGCGGAGTTCAAAAAATGTTGAAAGATATTGTTTATGATGCACCTTTTTTTCCCCTTCTTCTTTTTTTCCTTTACTTTTCCCCTCCAAAAAAAAAATAAAAAATAAACAACGTTGTTGCAATTTTCATGCATCTTCATTGTTTTTTTACCCCCCATTCTCTTTTTCTTTCTTTCACTATATTTTTTTTATGCTCTTTTTTTGTATAAATAAAAAAAAGTAAAAGATTTAACGCCTTTTTATTTTGTCAAAATTGATTTAAATCAATCATGGATGACGAGAGTGTTTTGGGTTTCCACACTTTGAAGGTCAATGTTTGCCATCTTTTTTTTGTAGCAAATGTTTAGGACAAAAACATTTTTAAGGAGATTCTAATTAGCTTTTTATGTGATTTTTGGGTTTATTTGAAAATAATTAAGGCTTAAATCTCACAAAAAGCTAATAAAAATCTTTTTTAAAAAAAATTTTTGTTTTAAACATTTGCTACAAAAAATGATGGCAAACATTGACCTTCAAAGTGTTAGAACCAAAACACCACTTTTTTTATTCATGTATCTTACTTAGGCAGAAAAAAACTGATCAATCTTGCCTTTAAAAGCACAAACTGACCATTCAATAATAAAAAATTCCATCAATGTCCTAAACATCTGTCCTCTCTTTTCCTTTTCCACTATCCTTCCTTCCCGCCATTTTTTTTTCATCTGAAAAAGTTGCGTTGTTTTTCTTTTTCTTTTTGTTTTTGCTTGTGTGTTTTTTAAAAACCGCGCCTTGGCATTTTTTTGCGTGCTAAAACGTTTAACACTTTTTTTTGTTGCCGTTTTTGTTTATGCAAAACAAACAAAGTATTTTTATTATTACAAAATCTTATTTCCTTTTTTAGCTACATAAAGTCACTATACTATTACATATTTTACCCGATACTTAATGTAAAATTATGTCTTGGCTTTCATCAAGTGGACCGTAAGCTTTTTTTTTTATAACCTTTCTTTTACATCTAATCTCTTTCCCCTTTCTTTCATTTAGGTATACACCGGTAAAACGGAGATCAGAAAAAGTTGAACCTTTAACTCCAGATCAAGTTAGATATATATTAGAAAATCCATATCCAACTGGATATACATATGCAAATAGGCAAGTTAAAATATTCAACATTTTTTGATATTCAGTTTTAAAAATGTACCTTTTTTAGCAGCTCATATTCAGTTAATAAACCAAGAGATTATATACATCCAAATCTTAGTCGTCCTGCATTATCTTCAAGTTATACAAATTCATCTTATTCGAATGATTCTGGAATACATCATTCATATTCTGAAGATGCCGGCTTTGTATCACAAATATTTTGGTATATTATCTCAATTTTTACTTCATCTTTTTCATGTAAGCTATAAATTGTTTTTTCAAACTTATCAAAGCACTTTTTAGTTGTGAAAAATACTGTATCATCAATTTTTTCATCTGAAGATAGTCATCCAGCATCTACTTCATCATCACGATATACAAGATCATCGTCACGTCATACAAAATCAGCAGCACGTTATGGCAGTGAATATTATGCTGATGATTTTGATGATATACAGTATGCTGAATCTGAAGATGCTAGCTTTGTTTCACAGATATTTTCGTCCATCATTTATGTTCTTACTTCAACTTATTCATGTAAGTTTTTTAAATGTATCTTTTTTTAAAAGCTTTATTGAAATATTTTTAGCTGTAAAGAATACAGTAAGATGGACTTTTTCAACTTTATTCACTTCTACTCCATTATATTCTCTCTATCGTGGCTATCAAAACGGTGAAAATCTTTTTGGCTATGTCAGAATTATTACCGATTTTATGAAAAATGCTGTTGTTATCTTTTTTAAAAGTATTCAAGATTTCTTTTATACAAATGGAAATATGGTTCTGCAATTGAAGGACGATATTCATTCACTTTTTGGTGGGGAACATGGAAAACATAAATGGTATAAATTTCTTTCATATTTGTTATATTTTGTTTATTTTTATAATTTTAGGAAATTCTTCTGGGCATTGTTATTTTTATTGCTTTTACTTTTTTGGAGAAATTCTTCCCATCAAAATGCTCATGATGTTGGACATGCCATAAAAGATTATGCAGATAATACAGCTGAATATGCTTCAGAAACAATTCACAATGTTGGACATAATGCAAGAGAATATGCTGATAATGCTGCTGGATATGCATCTGATGCAATTCATAATGTCAAACATACTGTAAGAGATTATGCAGATAATACTGCTGGATATGCTTCAAAAGTTATTCATAATGTTGGCCATACTGTAAAGGATTATGCAGATAATACTGTAGGATATGCATCTAATGTTGGACATGATGCGTATGAATATATTTCATCTGTCAAAGATGTGCCAGAAATTGTTACAAATGCTACAACTGGTGTTGCTACAAGAGCATGGAAAATTTTTGCTGCACCTATTTCATATGGCTATCATGTTTTAACATATCCACTTTATTATGGTTGGAATACAACAAAAACTGTTTTCTCACATGCAGGTCCATTTGCTCATTTTGTTAGTGATGATGTAAAAAATCTTGGACATTCTGTTTCTGAAGGTGGTGATACAGTTTATCATTGGTTTACATCTTTTTTGTATTGGATAGTTTCACAAAGTAGCATTTTTTTTCTGTTTTCTCATAGTAATAATTTATATCGTTTTTAGTAATTTTTGGTATTTTATGGGTTTGGCATTGGTTTGTTGCACTTCTTCGTCTACCTTATTTATTCTTTGTTAGTGCATTTCATTATTTAACTCCTTCACAAACATTACCATTACCACCAAAATATCATGAATCAACAGCGGCTCCACCATTATCTTCTTATTCATATCAACAACAACATTCCGAACATTCATCTCCACCAAGCCCTGCAATCTATGATGAACAATATGCAGCAAAATTTAATCAATGGGAATATGAATTAGATAAAATTCGAAAAGAAGTTCGTTCAATTGGTGCTGTTTCACAGGAAGCTGATGATGCACGAACTGCTGCAGCAATTGATACACAAATGCGAAAACTTGAAAGTGTTATTAATGAATTATTTGAAAAAGAACGACAAATGATTCGTATAGAAAAAGAACAACTTCGAAAAGCTATTGAAGAAAATGGACATCATACTGCTCATCATCATCAACAACAAACAACAAAATCTGAAGTACATATCTCTGAAGAAGAAATTGCAAAACTTGTACAAAAATCAATAAGTAAATTAAATCTTACATCAATTGTTGATCAAATTGTTCGATATCATGTTCAAACACATATTTCTCAAACAGAACGTCATTCATCTTTAACTTCAAGTGAAGTAATTGAAAAGAAAATTCAAACAACAATTTATGATACTCTTCGAAGATTTAATTATGATAAAACTGGTGAACCTGATTTTGCTCTTGAAAGTGCTGGTAAGTTTATTAATTAAAAAATATTTTTTAAGTATGAAATTACCGTAACCTTTTCTTAGGTGGAAGTGTATTGAGTACTCGATGTACAGAAAATTTTGATCAACATACTCGTCGTGAATCAATTTTTGGTATTCCACTTTGGTATACATCATATTCTCCACGATCTGTCATTCAAAGACAATCACAAAATGTTAATGCTGGAGAATGTTGGGCGATTAAAGGATCTGAAGCATATTTGGTTATTCGACTTGCTCGTAAAATTGACGTTACAGCTATCTCATATGAACATCTTCCACGTGAACTTTCCATCTCTGGTAATCTTGATAGTGCACCAAAGATTTTTAAAATTTATGTAAGTTTTTTTAAACAACTACAGTAATCCAAATATATAAAATATATAATGTTCTTTTAGAGCTTACATGAAGAAAATGATCCAAATAAATTTTTAATTGGTGAATATTATTTTGATGATAAAGGTGAACCTCTTCAACGCTTTGATGCAACAAGACATGATCCACGTGGAACACCAATTATTGAATTTGAAGTTGTCTCAAATCATGGCGCACCTTTTACATGCCTTTATCGAATTCGTGTTCATGGAAATCCTCTATAATTAAAAAATATCTTTTGTAGTAATTTATGAATCTCAATCTCTCTTTCTTTGTATTACTTTGTTTGTTTTGTTTTTCATTTTTTTTGTAATCATAAACTTTAAAGAAACATTTGATTTTCGTACTTTTTGATTTAAACTTGAAATAATTAGTTGTTAGAAAAACTTGGGGACATCTGATTAAAATGTGTTAAAATTACAGATGGTATTTGTAAAGGTTTTTAATGAGTTTTTTTTTACAGAATAATGTTTTAAAGTTTGTAAAAGTGAGAATTGTTGTTGCTCAGGAGTACTGTACGATACGCATAAAAAAAGCTGATTTGGCAAAATATTGCTTTGTACCCCAAAATGGATGACTTTTTACCCCAAATGGTTCTTAGTTCATAATTACAGTTTTTTCAAAATCACATAGCAATAAAATTGTTTTTTCTTTTTGAATTAAATTAATTTTAAAGGAAAATGCATTTCGTAGGTGATCGTCAACATGAGGTATAATGTTAAAATATATAGGCAATCGAGAATTTGGTGGAAAAATCTAAATTTTTTGTCTCAGAATTGGCTGAAAATGCACTTCTGGGGTAAAATAGGGCCAACTATGGCTATCATTGTACAATGATCATTGTACAATGATAGCTATATATATTTCAAGTAAAAGAATTACTCTGTATTACTGTGTAATTTTGGCAAAATGTATCCTTTTCGCCAGAAATTGGCGGTTGCATTTTTTCGTTTTGACTGATTCAATTTTTCTTCCCCTTTTTTGTTAGGAAGGGTTTTTTAAAGCAAAAATTTTAACCTTTTTAAAAAAGCTCTTTTCATTAATTATGCCACCACCCGCAACTGTTCTAGAAGATCAAGTTGGAATGGATTCGATGGAATCTGGCCCAGATGGGGATGGTTTACCTCCAACAGTTGTAAAATTTCGTGGAAAAGAATTTAATGTCGATAAATGGCTTGATCAAGTTTCACTATGTCGATATCTACCTGAAGATGAAATGAGAACGTTGTGTACTATGTAAGTTTTATTGTTGCTTTTACTGGCTAAAAAAAGTATTTGTGGTTCTTACTTACAATAAATGTTTTAGATTAACAGCAAAAATTTCTATGTATCCAAATATTGCTGCTGTGGCAAGCCCGGCTACAATTGTTGGTGATATTCACGGACAGTTTTATGATTTAATGGTACTCTTTGAAAAGGGTGGTTCACCAGCTGATTCAACATATGTGTTTATGGGGGATTATGTCGATCGTGGATATTATTCTCTTGAATCTTTAACATATTTATTTTTAATGATGTTAAAATTTCCTGGAAAAGTTGTACTACTACGTGGAAATCATGAAACAAGAAGAGTATCACATCAATATGGATTTTATGAAGATTGCCATAAAAAGTATTGTCATAGTGCTGTTTGGAAAGCTTGCTGTGAGGTATTACTGTTTTTTTGTAATCTTTACTTTCTAAAAATTAATCATACTTTTTAGGTTTTTGATGCTCTTCCAATTGCTGCATTAATAGATGAAAAAATTTTTTGTGTTCATGGTGGCTTATCTCCTAATTTACCAACTTTAGATTCTGTAATGTGCTTACAACGTAATATAGAAGTACCTGCAAATGGTCCATTATGCGATCTTGTTTGGTCAGATCCTGAAGACAGCGTATCACAATGGTGTATGAATCCTCGTGGAGCTGGTTGGGTATTTGGTCGAGATGTTGCTGAACAATTTGTTCGAAAAAATAATTTAACACTCATTTGTCGATCTCATCAACTTGTTCAGGAAGGATTTAAATATATTTTTGGTAATTTCTTATGTAATGTCTGGTCAGGTATATTTTTTGCTTATTAGTTTATGTTAATTATTGTAGGATCTTTTTCTAGCTCCAAATTATTGTTATCGTTGCGGGAATGTTGCTTCTATTTTAAAGATTGCTCCAGATGGAACTCGAGATGTTGTCATTTTTAGTGCCGTTGAAAATGATGATCGAAGAATTCCTGAAAGAAATGCAGCTCCGTATTTTCTTTGAAATTTTTTATACATTTGCCTTTTTGTAATTCAATTTTTTTACTTGTATTTGAATTTATAAAATTGTGATTTATTTATTTTGTATTTTGCCACATTTTTATATATTTTTGGTTATACTTTATTCCATAAATTCTTTAAAAAAATAGATGTTTTTTGAGAGTGCAGACACATAAATTTCTTATTTTATGACTATTTTTTTTGAGATTAAATGCATTTTGGTCCTCAACATTTTTGACGACTATCAAAAATAAAAAAAAAAAGTCGGCTGCAATCTATGATCTATCTTTTTTAGCCCAAACATTATTGTTTTTTGTTTTCGATGACTAAATTGCATCATTCTTACATTTATCATCAACCAAAAAATCTGCACAAATGTCGTGTCTCTCGATTTCTGCGTTTTATTTTATCATTGTAATCTTTTGAGAAACAGAATTTAATTCTACTTTTTTGCTTTCTCCTTAAAATACAGTTATTATAGTCTGAATCAAAAAATGTATATTTAAAAAAAAAAAGACACGGAATTGACTCATTTCAGGGCGTAAAAGCTTCCTTTTAAAATTTCGAAAATAGACAATGTCATTAAAGTTTAATGTTTCATCACTCTTACATCATTCATTTTGAAATTCTTTTTATTATTTGCGATCATTGTTTTAAAATCATTGCCGAGACTTTTTAAAAGATAAATATCATGGTTTAGTTTTTTAATTAGATTTTTCTTGCATTTTTTATGGCATTTAATATAGGCATTTAATGTGTTTTGTATCGTATTTTTGTTCATTTTACATACTTTATTTTTGTTGATTAACTTTAACCATCTGTTTTAGATGGAAACCAAAGATGAAAAAATTGATTTCAGCGATAAACAGCACAATTTTATAAAAAACCATGACAATCAATATTCCAACCTTAATTTAAATGGTAATTATACATTTTTAAGCACCTCAAATGTTCAATCTCACAGCAAAACAAAAACTTCTGACAAAAAATTTGGTAACAAAAGAGCTGCAGTTCTAAGGGCAACATAAAAATTAATTTAACAAGAAACAGTTTTTACTGAATCGTTTGGACAAAAATTGAGAGAATAAGTTCTTTTTATATTTTAGTTCAGTTTTAAGAACTGCAGTATTATGTAAATTCACAGATTTTTCTGGTATTGATAAAAATAAAGGAAATAACTGTTTTTCAACATCAATGAAACCAGTTTCTACTCATGGACTTGAAAAAGTTCAAGAAATGTTAAAAGCAGATCATGAAAAAGGTTCTTCTGAAAAAGATCTATTGAATCTCTACAATAGCACCCTTTCCCTTCATATTGCCGCGTATGAAAATTC
>CABFKO010006585.1:0-13967 GCA_901766855.1 Panagrolaimus sp. ES5
AATGAAAAAAAATACAATTGCAACCCAAATTGCAACTGCTAGGAACTGAAAAAAAAGACGGAAACTTTTTTTACGTAATCAAAAAATAAAAATAAATAAAAGTTTATGTTGTCCAAAAAAAGTGCGCAACATAGAAAAAATAATTTTTTATAAACAAATTAGCGGAAAAAAAGGTGAGGCAAGGCAGTAAATTAAGAAAAGGAATGTTTTTCAAAGAACCAAAGAATGGAAAAAATTGTAAAAAAATTCGTAATAAATCAACCTTTAAATTTTTACAGCAAAATTTAACACCTTCGTAAAAATAAAAAATTGACATATTTTTTTGGAATAAAAAAGACAACAAGAAAAAAAGGGGTGAAACAAATTTTTTTTTGAATCAAAAAAGTATCAATTTTTGACAGCTGTAAATAAAAAAAGAGAGAGAGATCAAAAGTGGTCAAACAAAAAAATCGAAAATATTTTGCATAATTTTAATCACATATGTTATTGATTCGTTGGTGTTGACGAAAAATGGGGGAGTTAAACACAGTTGTTTTTGGGGATAACATTTTATGAATGGGAATTTTAAAAATTTTTTAATTTGTTATAAATTAAGAACATACTTTATAATAATGAAAAATAGAGAAAAAACCATACAAATTTCTCAATTTTTCATAGAGAAATGTGTACGGCTTTTTTAAAACTATAAAAAAAATCCCCAAAATGTTAAGTTAATTAAAATTAAAACTGTAGGACATTTATTCTTTTAATAATTTTTTAGAAAATGCGTTTTTTTTAAATGTTGCCGTTTTTTGTTCATATATCACAGCATAAAACTAGAGAAAAATAATAAAAAAATCATTAAATTTCTAGAAAGTTTTTAAGTTTTATAGCTCAAAATAAAATTAAATATTCATTAATTAATTAGCAAGTTTGCAGGAAATGAGATTCATTTCCTACAAAAACCGGGAAATTTCCCAAGAAATTTCCCGGGAATTTCCATTTGATAACCCTAGTCGGAACTAGAAAAGAGAAAAATGCATGTAAAAAATTTAAAAAATATTGATGGCAAACAAATGAAAATAAAGAAAATTTGCAGGTTTAAAATAAGTCAAAAATAATGACCAAAAAATTTATAGGTACATATTTCCAACAAATGACTTCAGTAATAAAAAAGAGCAACAACTTTTTGGGAATGAAAAAAAATGAGAAGAGAAAAAAAAAATAAAAAGTCAATCAAAAGGGACAAAGTTTCTTTCTTCCCATTTTCTTCAAATGCAAATGGGCTCATTGTTTTTTTTCTTCTTCTTATCACAGATTGATTCTTTTCTTCATATTTGATGGACATTTATTTAATTTTATCAAAAAAAAATAAAATTTTTGCTGAGGTTAAGCTGGCTTGTATTTTTTTTTGGGTTTATCGCTTTCTTTAAAAAAAAAAGAATAATTGACAGAAAAATGAAAGGGAAAATAGAAAAAAAAATCGGAAGCGAATTTAGATGATTGTAGTTTGACTTTTTTTTTCATTTCAAAGAACAACAAAAATATGTTGTAGTTTATTGATAACAAAAATGGACACGTTTGAACATTTTTATATAAAAATGTAAAAAAGTTATTCAGCATTTTTAATGGATACTGTAACTAAAGAATGTTTTAAAAATTCGTTTTTAAAAAAGACAGAAAATAAATTAATTTTACATCAAAGTCACCGCAGAATTTGCCCAACAAAAAAATAGAAGGGATAAAGCGGTGTTTGCTTTCTCAAAAAAAAAATAGTTCCATTTTGGCTTAAAAAAGTATAAAAATTACAAAGCTGAGATTTTTGAAGTTTATCGTTCTTTTATCAAATATAAAATAACAAATTTATTAAATTCCAATTAAAGTATTTTTATCCCAAAAATGCTTCAAATCAAAAAGAAGACATTCAAAAGCAAAAACAAAAGGTTGTTGCAAAAAAAATGTTTCGTAATTTTCTTTTTTAGTCTTCCATATTTTTACTTGCTTAATTTAAACCAGAAATTTATTTTGAAAGATGAGAACATTCAAATATTCGTTAAGTGGATTTGAAAGAGGGGGGCAGGAGAAAAAAAGATAAACGGTTAAAGTCGAAAACAAATATTTAGCAAAAAGAGGCATTTTTTGGAAACACAACTGAAACCCAAAAATTAAAGTGAAAAATTTTTATTTTTTTCAACTCAAAAAAACATCAAAACAACACAGCAACAACTATATTAAAAGATCATACAAAATGCATATTTTTTTAAAAATTATTGCAAATAAAATTTTCGGCATTTTCTGCTGTTACATTCATTTTTCCACAGCTAACCTCTGTTTCCCTGGAAAATGTTTTTTTCAAATTTATGTGACCATATGGTCCCTTTTTTCTAGATGCATCTTTATCTTTTTTGACATTGCGCTTTCAACAAAATTTGGAGAAATAACGCTAGTCGTTAAATTTTGTTACATCATTTTCTGCAATCGCATGACATTTTGTGGTTAATAAAAATCAATAAAAGAGATCTTTAAATTTTATTTCAGCTACCATAAAAATTTAGTTGCATAATAATAATAATTTGTTAACATTTTAAAGTAATTACAATAATTAATAGCGTAAAAATGTAATTTACACCGCAAAAGTTGAGATTGCTATGTTAAAAGCTCTTTTTTTTGTGTTCAAATGATATTCTTTTTTTCCTAATATTTCTTTTATGTTGATTGATTTTTTTGCATTTATCTTTTTTTCTAAAATGCAAAAAATTTGTTTTTAGTTGTTCTAAAATTAAAGAATACCAAAACTTTTTTGATTAAAAAAACCTTTTATTTGTAACACCAAGGTTTAATAAAACACATATTTTTTGTCGTACAAGCATGAAACAAAAATAAAGAAAAAACCGGTTTAATTGTTTCATACAGTCCTACCTTCTTCCATTCTTTAAATAAATTTTTTGTTCAACATTCATTACTGTATCTGATTATTTTTCTGCATTACTTTGCCTTTAACCTTGCTTTGTAAAATGATTTCACTTAAATATTCTTTAACTGAATAATACAAAATAAAGTTTTAGTTGTACTTTATTCATTCTTATTTATTTATAATGGCAACCAAAGATAATTCTTTATCTTTCAATGATAAGAAAAATGCTTGGGCTGATGATTCAAATGATCGATTCAATCATCTCAATTTGAATGATCTTCATCAACGTGTTATTACTTCTGATGTGAAAAATTCTCCATCAGATAATCGAAAATTTTTGCAACAAGGTATGAATTTTCAGAAAAAACATTTTCTTTTAAACATAAAAAATAGTTTTATAAAAAAATTTGTTTTTTTTAAAGTTAAATTCATTTTAATTACGGTATTTTTTTAAAGATTTCAACAAAAAGTTTTCCAGATTCCATGAATAATTTCAAAGAATCAAAATCAACAACATATTTTGATCATCGAAAAAGCAATGGCAACAAATATTCATCATTAGAATATTTAAATTTACATCGACAATATGATCCTGAAGAAACAAAAAAAATGAAAAATTCAACCAAAAATTTTTCAACTCTTTCACTTCATATTTCTGCATATGAAAATACTGTTGAAGCTTCAGAAGATTTATCAACTGATGATAATAAAATGATAATTAAAGGTGAAAGAAAATGGATTAAACCAGCTTTACCACAACAGGTAAGATATGTATATATATATATTTAATTTTTTTGCACTGCAATGTCCATTTTTTGTTCTGAAAATAATTTTCATACTGTAGCTTTGGCAGCTAAAGAATAACATTTTTATTAAAGATAAAATTTTTTTACAATATTTTTATAGAATCCATTCGAATTTCCACGACAACAAGAAAATGATGAAAATATTGATCCAGAAATTGCAGCATTTCGTGCATCTCAACGATTGCTTAATCCAAATCAAGTACCTGCACCTGGTAAGCTAATTTTTGAAGAGAAGGAAAAAGCTTATCCAAAATATTTTGCAGCTCCACGAAAGCCAATTCCTGCTGGCATTCCACTTAAATATGGTGATCATATTGCCGGAAGTGATGAAGCTTTTGAGGTAATATTTTTTTCTTATAATAAATCAAAAATAATTTTTACAAATTTAGTTGATGGATGTCATTGGGGGAAATGATTATCCCATCTTCAAAGTTCGAGGCATGCAATCCAATGTTATGGCAGCTTTGAAATATTTTCCTAAAGAATATGAAGCAAAATTTGCAAAAGAATTGGATGTTTATCAAAAAATCAAAAAAGAACTTCCAAATTCTCCACATTTTTGCAAGCTTTTGGGAAATGGAAAACATGGCAAAAATTCATATATTATTTTAACCATGGTAAGCATTAATATAATAATTTTTGCGAGTTCTTAAGTTTTTATATTTTAGTTCAAATGTACATTAGCTGAATTGGATGGATTACGTGAAAGAAAAGTTGCAGAATTTTCAAATGGAACAAAAATTATTATTGCAAAGCAAATTCTTCAAGGCCTTCAACATCTTCAATCAATTCATATTGCACATGGTGATCTTAAGGTAAGTAAAATTTAAAATTAAATAAAACTCTTGAGAAAAATTGTATTGGAAAAATTGCAAAAAAGGGGGGGGGCACGGAAAAGCAATTTTAACTGAAAACTTTTTTGAAACTCGCAATTAAAACAAAAAAAAGACGGATGGGTTTTAAAGAACCAAATGAAAGCGGCTATAAGCAGAGTGAGGCCTAAAAAAGCAAAAAAAGATAATGAAAGACTGCGTCTAAAAAATCGTTAAAAAGAAAAGTAGCAGGGATGCGCAAAAAATGTTAAACTTTTTGCAAACAAAGAAGGTGTATATCGAGCGCAAAAAGAGCAAAGGAAAAAAAGAAGTAAAAGGGCAAAAAAATGTGCTTTTTAATCGTGATAGACTTTTACTTTTAAAAACAGATGTGTCTTTGTAAAGACAGAGAAACGCAATTAAAAGGGAGAAAAATGTCACAGGCTTTTTATGCATCTAAAAATGGGCAACTCATTACGGAAAAGATTTTTGACCACTTTAAACACTCAAAAAGCAAGAAAATTTTAAAAAACATATTTTTTCAAAATTACAGTATGATGAGACTTTCACAAACAAAAAATGAATACAATATAGCTCACAATTCAAAAAGCTTACACAATGTTTTTTAGTGGGAAAACATTGCTCTTGGTCTTGATGGTCATACAATTATTATATTTGATTTTGAATTATCGTCGATATTGGATACTGATTCCAGAATTACAGAAGCTCCACCATCTGCAAATGTTGATAATTTAACGCAATTTTATGCTTCAATTGCTCATCATCATGCTTTGAAATTATCATTCAAAGATGAACTTGGTAAGTATTTTTCAAAATTATCAAACACAATAATCATTATTTTTCTTTAGAAAGTTATTTCTTCTTGACTGCACAATTATTCGTTGCATTGCCGTGGGATTATGATTCAGTGATGAGTGGAGAAGATGAAGAACCAATTCTGCAACAAAAGATTAAGGCTTGTAAGCCAAATAGTGAATTTTTGATGAAACTGCCAAAGAAGCTACCTCAAATGCTTGCAGATATTCGAGAACTTGATTATGCAGAAATTCCATATTATGATTTTTTGTATGCCTCATTGAATTCTTTGTTTAAAGTAAGCCTTTTAAATACAAATTAGAATAGTACAATAATTTTTTAAATTTTTTTTAGGCCAAGCATGTTGATCTTATTCTTGATTGGGATCCTACTGTTGTTTATCATGGTCCTGAAATTGGTGTTATGCCGCATATTTTTCAACCGTATTATAAAGCTGCATTAAAGTATATGCTTTTAATCTTTGGTAAAGAAGCGTGGAAACTTCGGCGTTATAACAAACAAAAACAGGTCACAATTTTTGAAATATCTGCACAACCAAAGTAAGTCGATTTCAGAAGAGCAAATACCAAGATTTAAAAAATATTTTCAGGGGCCATGAGCAATGTAAATGCACGATTACAGTTGCAGGAGAAATCGATAAAGAAACAACGAAAAATTATACCAGAGCTAATATTACAGCGACTGATTTTAAATGCGAAAAGCATAAAGGACTTGAGGATATGGTACTTGAATGTCGTCAAGGTGATAAATATTATTTTAAAACAAAAGATTGAAACATGTTAAAAAGTTTTTTCGATGTCTTTAAATTTATTTGTATTTCTGTTGTTAAATAAATAAAGAATCTTTTAATTTTCACAGTGTCTCCAAAGTTCCAAATTTTTTTGGAACGTATTCCGTTCCGTTTCCTTTTTTCCTTTACCCGTTCCGTCCGTTCCGTCCGTTCCGTTCTCATTTTTCACTTATTCGTTCCAGTCCGTTCCGTTCCAAAATCTAAAGGAACGCGTTCCGTTCCTATTCCGTTCCCGTTCTTGCAAAATCTGTTAAATATTAATTTTGAAACCTGATTTTTTAAGCAACAATAATTTTTTACTCACTTAAAAAAGAAGAAAAAGCTGTTTTTAAAAACTATTATAATAATAGAAAAAATAATAGAAAAATATTCTAAAACACTCATCATTTTTTACTTTTAAAGTCACATTTTTAACCTAATTTTTGACAAAATATTAGTTAAAAATTAAGAAGGAACGGAACGTCTAAAAACTCAAATGGAACGCGTTCCGTTCCGTTCTTTCTGAAGTCAAATCCGTTCCGTCCGTTCCGTTCCCAAATCCCACCCGTTCCCGTTCCGTTCCGTTTTGAAACGGGAACGGACGTTCCGGAACGGAACGCTGGAGACACTGAATTTTCACAAATGTTGTTGAGTACAAAGAAGCATAACAAAGATAAAACATTTATAAGCAATTTTTTGTAGAAATCGATCTTTGCAAGGCATTTTGAAAACTAGAAATTTTAACTTCGAAAGCTAATTTGCCGTCTCTAGACAAAATCGATGTCGGAGATTCCGAAAATGGCCTCAAAGTAGTCATGCTCTGATTTTTCACACGAAAATGACATATCGTATCACCACTTTCGTACGGTACTTTTGACCTTGAAAATACGGTATTTTTGACCTCAAAAATATACGATATTTTTGACCGTGAAAATACAGTATTTTTAAGCTGCTAAAAAAAATTGGTAAAATATAACTGCTAAAATGTTACTGGTAAAATATTAAGGGTAAAATCAGAAATTAAGATGTTTTTCACGTGACACATGACCGATAATGGGTTTCTTATCAAAGCTCGAATATTCTATTGGTTGTTTTATCAGTGACTTTTATCAGCAATTCTTATCACTAATTTTTATCTGTAAATATTAAAAATCCAAAATTCAGCGAAAATGTGACGCAATAATTTGCTCAATTTATCAGACTTATCACTTATGCTCTGAGGCGATGATCTTATTACGAGGCCAACTTCTCAAAATCATACTCTTAGCTTGAGAAGTTTATTCTTATCACGAATTATCTCTTATCTGTCCCTAATCAGTGTCTTATCAGTTGAAAAGTTTTTTTAAAAAAGTATGCTAATGAGTTAAAAATCATACGTCTTAATTTTTCAATTTTATCTTATCAATTACTTATCAACAGGCTAATTTTAGCTTACTCTATTAGCATAATAATTAATCAATGAAAAATAAAAACACAAAATAAAAATGCCAATTCAAAAAAGCCACGCGCCAAAAATCTCGCGTCTTTTTTATTATTCCCGCATTTTTTCATGCATCAATTATTTTTCCTAAAAAATCACGCATTTCTTCTGCAAGCAAGTCTCGCTTCTTTTCTGTCCGGACAAACCTCAAAAAAACGTCACATTGAGGTAAACTTTTTTTTGCCACTTTTTCTTGCTAGATAAAACCCCGAAAAAAACACCAAAAGCTGCAAATCGCGACAAATCATTCGCTGCTCAATTAAACGTTAAAAAAAAGAGCAAAAAAATATTAAAAAATTCTTTTTTTCTCAATTAAATCAAAATCACTTATAAAACCAGACAGAAAAATGATGTAATAATAAACACTAAAAAATCACAGTGGAATCGCTATAGGAGTTTTTGGAAATAGAAATTAAAAAGGGGTTTTTTTAAGTTCGCTGAAACTCAGCCGCTTTACTTCCGATTACCTTGAATCAAACTAAAAATATAGATATAAATGAGAGAAGAATGCCAAAAAACTTTAACGTAAAAATATGCGAGATAAAAAAAGTTCTGAAAAAGCTCAATTTTGATAAAAATTCGATCGCGCTACTTCTTTTGGGCATAAAAGAAGAAGCGCCTAGGGTTGTCAAATTTCCCGGGAAATCAGAAAATGAAAGCAATTTCCCTGCATTGCCTGGAGATTTTTTTATGAATTTTGTATCTAAAAAACGCTTAATTTTGTTATTTTGAGATGAATAAAGGTTAACTAAGTCAAAAATAAAGAGGTTAAACCAATATTGAGATGTTTTTACATGTTAAAGTATCCTAAAATTACCGGTTTAAATATTTGAATAAAAATAAACAAAATATAGGTCGAAATAATTTTTGCAGAAACTAATTGTTTAATTTGTGTTTTAAATGTTTTGCATAAATCACAGATATTTTAGAAGTAAGATTCAAGTTTTTAAATGAATCAAACCAATGCATACAAAAACCTTGAAAAACGTTATGGCAAATTTAAATACTCAATTTTGTTATTTTTCAAAGACATCGTTTGTTTATAAAAGAAACCATTTTATCCAAATTTCGGTTTATCTTTAAAAAATACGATTTTTACTGCTACAGTATGCAAACATTAAAATCAGAAAGAATTTTTGCTTTTTAATTATGCTTATTGTTGTCCTCTTAAAAAAGTTTTTTTTAATTATTTTGTTTTTTATAAAAATGCCGAATAAAAAACGCTAAGTTTGTGGAAAAAAAAGATGGCACAGTAATTAACTTTTATTTTTTAGTTATTTTTTGTTTTTAGTAATTTGAGCTTTAAAGTTTATTTTTCTGATTTTTTTTATTAATATCGAATTTAAAAGTTAGCAAAAGTAAGAAATTGATCGTTTCTTTAAGTAATTGTTTCATATTTTTCACATTTACATGTATATTAAAATTTGAAGGTGGTACACGTTGAATCACCGCATAAATTGCACGTTTGCTGAAAAAAATAAGTTGAAATAAAACAAATTTTGTTATAAACTTAACGCTGTAAAATATAGATTCTTTCGCAGAAAAGAACGGATTTAAAATTTAAAAATTAAAAAAATTTTTATTCATTATTATATTATATTTTAAAAAAGTTTTTCTTAATATCTAAAACGAGTTTCTGGTTTTTCAAAAAGGATTAGCACGAATTTGATCCTTTTTTTAAAACCTTTTTTAACATTATGAAAACTTTTTTTTGGTCCGACTTTAAGCTTATAAAACTGACTATCGGAACTTTTCAAGCAAGAATGCGAATATCAAAATTTTTAAAATCGTTTTTACGAGCTGTAAAAAACGATCAGGGCTGCAAGAATATACCACTTTTATAATTTTCGGCCCAGCTAAAATCTCACGCACCGTGTCGGAGCAGCGGTGCAGCAGAATTAAAAAACTTCTTTTTTCGTTCTCTTTTGGAACTACAAGGAAGCAGTATGCAAAGTTACAGCTCAAAAAAAGGGTTTTTAAAATTTTGATATTCGCCGAGGTCTCATTTTTCCTTGAAAAATCGAGAAAGTCAGTTATAAAGTTATGGGGAAAAAATTATTCCGTTCGACCAAAAGTTATTTTTAATTTGCTCTCAGATTTGCATATCACTACGTCGAGCTATGCCTCCGAATGTAAGAATTTAAAAAAAATTTTAAAAAGTCTTACTTTGCAATATTTGCACATAATTGGTTTATAAAGGGAATTTTGACATTCACTTAAACTATATTGTAAACAATCTGGTACTGCATCAACACAGCTACTTCCAGTTGGTGGTAATCCGGTTGCAGTTGTTGAAGAACCAGTAACATATTTTGCTTCCAATGCCCATGCCCAAAACATATCTTCTACCCGGATTATGCCATCACAAAGTGCCGGATATTGATTAGCAGAAAAATGTTTTTTGAATGCTAGAATTACTCTATCTTCATCCCCAGCAGATCGAAATCCATATGAATATAGCATATCTAACAAAACAGTTTTATTCAAATTTTGTGGGAAAGCTCTTGGAGGTGAATATTTTCGATTTATTGCATCCACATTCATTTCATCATCATCTAACCATGCTCCAACCCCATATTGATGATAGAACTTTCCCCATGGAAAAAGTGGTCCTGGGTCAGGCTTCCATGCAGGTTGAACATCTTCATGTCCAATAACATGCTGGGGAAGGATACCATATTGCTTTACAATATCTCGAGAGATCTGCCCTGATGCTGCAATTTCATCATCATCATATGGAAAATATGTTCGATTCATTTCTGGCATTGAAACATTTCCATTGAATCCAAGATTAACATGTTCAATTCCAATAGAAACATAATTTAAACTTGTATCATTCCCCCATGAAGATGTGCCAGCATGCCAAGCTCGAAGTTCTTCTGGCACAACTCGAAGTACTTGCCCCCCAGCTAAATTATTTACTTCTTTCTGTGTAATCACATAATGAGCACTGGTTGGATTATCCCGAGAATTATTGGTAAAAATATTTACAGTTCTGGTAAAATTCTCTTCTGTAAAATGCATAATTAAATATTTTATTGTTTTGCCTTTCCTTGAATCATAATGATTTCGATTTGATTCATTTGCAGGAAATGGATTTATTGCAAATCCCGAAACTCCATGAATATTCACAGATGTTACTTCAATTTCAGGATCTGGAGAAAATACTCCTGGATATGCATCTGTAATTGGAATGCCATTTGTGGTGGAGAAAAAGAATGCAGCAGGCAACAAAAATAAAAAGCACAAAATATTTTGATGGACCATAATTTGTACCCTAGAAAATGAAATTTAAACAACTCCAAATAAATATTCGTTAAAAATGAAAGTAAAAATGAAAAGTAAAAAAAAATCAAAAAAAATTGTTTAAAAGCTTTGTATTTTTTACCGATATACCAGGCTACAAACGCAAAAGTTAATTTAACGTTTTGGTTGAAGTGATAAAAAAACACGCTTTCTAGTCAAACAAAAAATTCTTATCAGAGAAAAAAATCGATATTTTTAGCTATAAAAAAAGGTGAAAGGGCAGTTTGAAGCAGAAATTCTGTGATAAAAATGCTAAATCTTTGATCATTAATTTTGGACTTATTTTCAAAGAAATTCAGTTTTATCAAATATGTATTAAAAATTGGATTCAAACCATTGAAACATTAGTATGCCCAAAAAGGGCACTGCTCTTTTTACGTAAAAATATTTAATTTATGCTAATTAATGTAATGAAAAATCTGTATATATTTTTAATTTCACATTTTATCTGAATTGCATATTTGTTTTTTCTCTTTTCATGCGTAAATTATTCTGTAATATTTTTTTTCAGAACTGTTAATTTGCGTAGAAATTTTCTTGAATGGATTTCTTCTGCTGTGCAAAGCAGGATTCTACGCAAATAAGCAGTTCTGAAAAAAATATTACAGAGAAATTTACACATGAAAAGAGACAAAACAAATATGCAATTCTGATAAAATGTGAAATTAAAAATTTATACAGATTTTTTATTACATTGCACAAATTAAATATTTTCACATAAAAAGAGCAGTGATAACAAAACTTTATTTTTTTTAATGTTTAATAGCATTATAGCTAATAAAACATTAAAAAAACAAAAAGCGCTTCTAGCAACTTTTCAAAAAACATCAAGGCAAAAAAGAAAAATGAAATAAGAGATTGTCTAGACGTGACGTCACGCAAAAATCGTCACATTTTAAAGAATTCGCAATTAAAAGAATTGTTTCACAAAAAAATTTTTATTTTTTAATATAGCAATTAAGTATTAAGCTTTTCAATAACAGAAACATAAGCGAATGAATCACAAGCAAAATACGACTTTTCGTTTTTTGGTACAATAAATTAACCGCTTACTTTCGCAGGATTTATTTTTATTTTATCGTAATTAGAAAAAAATTCTACATCTGATAGGCATAATTTCTAAGTGGATTTTGACCGATTGTGAAATTCGGCAGAAAAACTACCGTAATCTTCATTTTTTCTTTATCATTTATGTTTATCTTCAGTATCAAAACTTTTACATTTTTATATGATTTATTATTAAAAATAAAATTCTGCATTTTTTAATACCAAGATTATATTTACTGCTAAATTTTGAAAAAAGGGTGCACATCTCTACGTTATAACGTTGTAATTTTTTTTTTCTTCCAAAAACAGTTTCAAAAAATTAGTTACAGATGCCACATTACATCAGCGTACTAAAGTTTGTTAAAGCAACTAAATAACGTCTTTCAAAAGTGATCTAGTTTGTTCATAATTTTGAAAAAAAAACGCCAATTAGAATACAATAAAACTTATTTTATTCCAACTAATTGCAAACAATTTTTTTAAAACTAATATTTTTGCTTCATAAAATCATACACGTCGAATAGACAGCCAAATTTTGTGAAACGAACTCTGGCAAAATGTGTCAAGAAAATTCAAATTTTGCGTTGGAGAAAAGTATAAATTATACTTTTCTCCAACGCAAAATTTGAATTTTCCCGCAAATGGCGATTGGCGCTTGACACATTTTGCCAGAGTTCGTTTCACAAAATTTGGCTTGGCTGAACAAAAAAATTCGATGTGTCATAAAAGCGCAAAAAATTTCTTTCTTTTTCCATAAAATAGCACAGATGAACTTTTATATTGTCGAATCGAATTGAAAAAAATATTATAAAAACTATTCTAAGCTTCGACAAAAAAACTGTTTAAAAGCAACCCTTCTGCATATTATTCATTATTTGAATTTTTTATTAAGATTTTTTCACAATTGATATTCTGTCCAGTTGAGGATACTATCAGAATGTGTTAGATTTTAAAACGGATTCGAAAAAGTCGACTTGAATAATATCCAATATTTAAATTAATGAAAAAAGATTTTTCAGTCATCACTTCACAAATTGTTTTTTCATGTATTTCACAATTTTAAAAACATTCTGCGCGTTTGTGTCTTAAAAAAAATGGAGATACTTGTATAAAAAATAAATAATTTTTAAAGGGATCAGTATATTCTTTGTTGGCGGTGCGGGCCTATACTTGGCGCCATTTTTTCATTAAAAAATATATAACAAAAATGAATTTGTGTTTTCATTTATAAAATGAGTCATTTAAAAAACCATAATACGTTTTGCTTAATTCCACAAAAAAAACGTTTTGAAATAAAATTAAGAGAACGGTTTACAAATATTATAAAAATAAATGTGAAATTGAAGTGTGTAAAAATTTTTAAATAATGATATTTCGAGCATTAATATTTGGGCATACATTTAATATTGTTTTTTTTGTCTTCAAAAATGTCAAGGTTACTTTTTGACTCAAACAAAGCTTGTTAAAATAATATGTAAATAATTATTCAAAAAATTAAAAGAAAAAAACGCAAAATTATAAATTTTTATACACAAATATTCTTGCATTTTTGTTTCGCACCTGCATTTTTGAATTGATTTTTTATGTTGAAATATTGATTTTCGCAAAAAAAGAGCAACAATAGATTTTTTTTGTGCTCAATAAACTGCTTTTCTTTTTTTTCTTTTGAAAGCTTCGTAGTAATATTATTAAACTTCAAAAGCTCCGTCGAAAAAAATGTATTTCTTTTTTGCAATGTTGTTGAAAGTTACTTTTCTGCAGAGAAATATTTCTTTGCATTTATTTTTAAATAAAAATAAGATATTGCCAATCATCGATATTTAAAAAAAATTTTTTTTTCTTTTTTCTTTAAATTTATGCTTATAACATAAATCATTTCTAAGTTTTTATTAATGTTAAAATTTTTGATTGCGTATATTACTTTTTATTTATTTAGATAGCATTCTTGCAAAGGTATGATTTCTTTATAAAAAAAATATTTTTTAACAATGAAAAACAAACAAACCGGAGAAATGAA
>CABFKO010006596.1:0-13966 GCA_901766855.1 Panagrolaimus sp. ES5
TTTTTTTGTTTTAATACATATAAAAAACAAATTAGAAAAAAACATTGAGGTGAAGAAAAAAGTGTAACAAATAAAATGAAGAGAAAAAAATTGTTAATGCGTAAAAATTAAAAATCTGAAATTATGTTTTTTAATAAAACAATAGATTATTACAAATATCCGCCACAACACAAAAAGAGAAAGTAAAAATAAAGCTTAACAAGCAATGAAAAAAAGAAAAAGATGAGCAAAAAAACCTGAAACAAAAACATAAAAAAGAAAAAGCAAAAAAAGTGTACTAGAAGGAATTTTTGGAGAAGAGATAACTGAGATTGGAAGTGAATGTAAAAAAAGAAATGGTCATTAAAAAAGTTCAAACGCATTTGTTACAGTAATCTTGCCAAAAACTACCGTAATCCTTCTACCATAAATTTTGACATTCCTTTTTTAAACTTCCAAAAAAAATATGAATAAAAAATCATTGTTGTTTCTGATTTGCAAAGAAGGGAAAATAATGATCTGATCCATTTACAGGTAAATGATGATTATACATATTATATCCATATGGATATGCCATTGGATAATTAATTGGTGATGCAAAATCTGGTTGATGATAAATTGGTTTTACATCGGAAGTAGCATCATGTGTATGAACCATTGGAATCATAGAAGTATCATTGCCAAGATTTAATTTAATATCTGGAGAATTTGTGGCTGTCATTGAAAGTTCATTTCCAGATGATGATGGACTTTCTTGTGGGGATCCAGAATCATTGAATGAATTTGAAGTTCGATTTTGAATTCTTTCATCTTCTTTTGACTTTTGTTTACATTTGTATCGGTTATTTTGAAACCATATTTTTACCTAAAAAGAAATAAAAACGTTATAATCAAATACAGTAATCTCATGAATACGGTAACTAAAAAATAAATAAACATATTTGCATAATGAAAAAAAAGCATGACCAGTCTTTTTAAAGTTATTTTTTAAAAAACTACAGTAATCCCTCCCCGTTCACACATCCTTAAAGACAAACGCAGCTTATTTTTTTTGTTTGCTTTAAACGGAAGAAAAAAAATAGTAAACTCAACGCTGTCCAATACTCATTTTTTAGAGAACTCTTTTAAAATAAATTTCACACAAGTTTTTTTGCTCAAATTTCTTCTCCTTCAAAAATAATGTGTTAAATCCCTTCAATGCTGCTTACCTGTTGTGGAGTAAGTCCCGTTCGAGCAGCTAATTTTTCACGAGTTTCTGGTTTTACATATGGTTCAGTTTCAAATGCACGTTTAAGTTCATTTACTTGATTCTGGGAAAATAAATTTCTCCTTCTTCGACTATTTCGCATTGCATTTCCAGCCATTGAAGCAGTTAAGGATGCCATAAATGGAATATTATTTGGATTAAATGATGATGCCGTTGGAACATTTATCTCTGCAAAAGAAAAGTACATATACGATATAAAAATAAATTAATTTAATTTAATAAAGTATAGTAAATACAACAAAAATATAATAAAGATAAGCAAGGTCAATGATTTTTCTATACAAATAAAAGTGTGTATTTGAAAATGTGCGAATACATAAGTGGATTTTGACCATAAAAAATATAATATAAAGTAAGTACTCGAGAAATACAAAACTTTTTTTTAGACTTTGCAAAGTAAAATTATGGTGCGCGAGAAAAACCATATTTTTTTGCATTTTCGAAAATTGTTTTTGAATCAAAGATTGACTAAAACGCTGACAGTACACAAAAAAATGTGGAAGGGGACACATGCTGATACAAAACATTTAACACATTTGTGTAAAATGTCTTGACCGTTAAAAAATAAAGCTAACAATACATTTATGACACCTGGGGTGAGAGAGAGGGAAAGATATCTTCCCATATTTAAAATGTTAATGGAACAAAAAATACATGTAAAAAAACTTACTAGGAAATCGTGGATCTGCTGAAGCTGCGGCTGCAGCATTCCATTGATTCCATTGATACCTTAAAAATACACATTTTATAATCATTCAAAAATCACAACAAATGGCTTACGATAAATCTGTTGGAGTATATGAATTTGTGGAGCCAAAACTTGAATTTGCAAAATAATTTGGATTTGTTGGTAACCAATTAAATGGTGGTTGAATATTTGGAGTTGAACCATTTAAGGAAGTTGAAGAAGTAGTTGATGGATCCCATGTTGATGGAGTTGTACCATTTGTTTGTTGAGCAGATATTCCACCAACAATGCCATTTGTTGGTGAAGTCATGGTCGAAAAGAAAGGAGAAGGCAAAAAACAAAAAGAAGTGGCAAGAGGTTGGCACCTAAAAAAAGAATTGTTATTAGTAATTAATTACAAGTGTTATCACAAAAGTTTAGGAATATATCAAAACAAATATACACGCACGAATAGTAATAAGTGGGTAATCACTTAAACCCAAAAGTTAGTATCTCTTAATTAAGGATATAAGTAATACACACGTATCCCTCCTCTCTTAAACTTCTTCATCTTATTCTTAAAAGCCCTCCCATTAAGTGTATCACTTATCCAGAAGCATCACACTTTTTTTTGTTTCTCAAGCATTTTTATTATTTAAATTGATGAGATGATGATGATTGTTGTTGTTTTTCTCCAATCATCTCTCATCACCATTTAACAACACCGGCACTCACTCACTTCAAGCCTTCCAATAAACACATATATTTTTAAACTATAAAGAAGTAAGAAGAGAAACTTGAGGAGCAACTTAAGAAGGAACTTGAGGCCATCTCAAATCCTCAACTCAACTTCATACACATACATCTAAGAGTGAAAGAAGAAGAAAAAAAAACACATATAAGAAAGAGAAAAAAAATATATTAGTTGTTGGCATCCGGTGATGATGATGATTTTTTTCACGAGTTCTTTGGTGCACACATTGCATTCAACATCATCGATGGATCCCTCCTCCTTCCCTTCATTGCTGACTGTCTTGCAAAAAAAAAAGAACCAATAAAATCGCGACCGCCTTGAAAAATATTTTCCTCTTCTTGTGTTCGTTCATCCATCCATCCATCCTACGATAGATAAATGGAAAGAAAGCTTTAAAGTAAAAAAGCAAGCCTCCGCCCTTTTTTCATTTGCTTGCTTTTTTGGTGGTTGAACATGAACAGTAAAAAAAGTGGTGATGAAAAAAAAGCGAAAAAGAAAAAAATGAGTGAGATTTTTGAGTTAAATTGAAAAAAGGGTTAAAAAAGTAATATAGAAGAAAGAGAAAAATACGTGAACAGCAACAACCAACATCAACAATTTCATCAACGACGACAACGACGATAAAAATTTGTAAAAGTTGCAGGCAGCAGCAACAACGTTTGAGACGAAAAAAATGTTTACAGTTTTTTTGAAAAAAGTTCAAAAACTGTTAACATTTGTATGAAAAAAAATAGTTGATAGGATTGAGTAATGTTTCAATTTTGTGATAATTTTTATCAAAAAATGAAAAATATCAGAAATTTTATTTCCACTGATTAATTTTTTTGTCCGTCACTCTCCCAACAATAAATGAAAATGCTAAACCGTAGCATTTTCATTTATTGTTGGGAGAGTTATGAAAAAGAATTTTGGGAACTCCAAAATTGGTAGCTCTTTTTGATCCTCAAAAAATTGTTGAAAGGAACTTTTAAAAAAAATATTTCAATATTTTATTATATTTTGATTTTTATCATTTTACACTAAGAATATTACGGTAATTTATTAATAATCATCTCTTTTTTTTGTTTATCTGTCAGCTGACAAATTTTCTCACACATTCTTAACTATTTTTTATGCACCAAAAAAGAAGGGAAAGACAAAAAAAATACAAATATATTTTTTAGGAATGCAAAACCCGCTTCTGTGTAGCACTTGAAATTTTCCTCCACTTAAAAACAAAAATTAGAAAATGTGTACGTTTTTTTGGAACTTCTTCTTTTTGCTTTGAAAAAAAAATAGTTTTAAATCCGGTTCATTAAAAAGTAAAGCAAGCTTAAAAAATTAGGATGGGAGGAAAAAAGGAACAGTTAAAAAATATTAATACAGAATATATTTTCAAACATGGATACATGCCTTATTATCACAGCGATTGAATCATTGATCTCATTTTTTCGCACTTCAACAATTAATTATTTTATTTTTTTTTTAAAAAGTGCCATGTAAGTTTGCTCCTCTACCGAAGTGCAACAATTGTACGTGGCATTTTTTAAAATAATTCAAATAAGAAATAGTTATTAATTTTTATGGGCAAAAAAATGAGATCATCAGGAAAGAGAGTTTCAGTTTGCTCTGTTATACCATAACAAAAACGAAAAAGTATCAATATTCAAAAAAAGGATTTCGAGGGATAAAATAGGCAAAAACACTTGAATAATCCTTTAAGGGATGATATCTTTGGGATTTTGAATCAAAGGAAAAAACACTTTTTTAAACAAATGTCGGCCGAGAATGACCCTAACAACACAATAGCAAAAACAAAAAAAACATCATCCCACACTTGAGCGATACCTTTTTTGTTAACCCTAAAGCAAAAGGCACGGCTGGAAGCCATTCCAATGGCAAAAAAGGAAACATTCCTTCCACAAAAAATATGAATTTTTGACATGACTCTTTAAAAAAAATTGCCGCAAATTTTCTCATCAATCTTCATTTGTACCTTTCCTTCTTTCCTTCCTTCTTTGATTCAAAATCCATGTCAATCTATAATGGATATATATTGGATATAGGCAGGGATATATACTGTGGATCAATTTCTAATCCCTTCCTTTTTTGTCTTTAGTCATGTCAAAAAAAAATTTGAACAAATTTGAGCTCCTTTTTTGTTTCCTTTTTAATAAAACTTAAAAGAAAAGTTTTTCCGCAAAAATTAAAACAATGGAAAAAAGTTTTTTTTCCGGTCGGCATTTTTGTAAAATTTCTTTCATTTTAATGAAGACAGTGTTAAATGCCTTTAGAGAAAACACACATTATTATGTTAATCGGAAGAAGTATTTTTGAATATTGTTTGAATTTGAGCATTCTCATTCAAAAAAAGTAGCTTTGATTATTGAAATTAGAAGAAAGAAAAAAAAGTTAGGTGTGGATTTAATTTCAAATGTGTAATGTATAAATTTTTATTTGAACAATGATTCAAAGTTGTGGCTTTCTTTTTTTTCTTTTTAAGGTGTTTGATGAGAGAGAAAAAGAGAGGGAGGCAAAAGAAGGCTGGATTAAACTCAAATGAATGACAAAAAAGGCATGAAATTGTGTTTATAAAAAAGAAGGGATTTCTATAATTTACGATTAAGTTTTTCTTGGTCATATTAAATAGCGTGAAAAACCGAAAAAAAGGTTACTGTAACTTTGGTTAGATTTGGATCGGTTACTGTAGTTGTTTATAATACACCATAATTTTTTGTAATTTTGTAAATTTATAAAATCTCTTTATTTTAAATCATCTATAGTTACTCTTTTGATCTCAAAATTTTGTCTCACAAATGTAAAAATGAGGGATAAAAGAATTCTTGGAGTGATTATTGCTTGAGAATAACAAAAGGAATAAATGTTTCACTCAAAAATGTTAATGTTTTTGCAATTGTATTGTTAGGTTGTTTTCAGTAAGCATGAAATAAACATAATTGCGGCACAATATAGATTAACAATAATATTGAAAAAAAAGTTTCAAATATTTTATTAGATAGACACGATCAGTCAAATATACTTTTGATAAAATTTGTTGTTTTTAAAATTTAATTAATTAAAAAACTCTTTCAATCAAATACTTACTTTTAATACTTACTTACACTTTTTTGATTCAAACAATTTCCTTCAAAAAAAAGCAATAATAAATAAATAACTTATTTTAATCACTCACTTTAGTGCACTTTATAAAAAGTTTAAGAATGTTTTAAAATCATATTGTAAATTTGATTTTAAAGAAGTGAGGAAAGAAAGATAGAAAAGCTTATACGGTCACTTTTGTTGTCCCCACAAAAGTTAAACAGATTACTCAAGTGATGATTTGAGTGAGCGAGTGAGTGAGGGGCCTACTCTCTTCTCTTCTTTTAAATCACTCAATCAACTCCGTGACTGACAATAAAAATTTTTCTGTTCACCACTTTTTTTTACAACACACTTTTTCTTCGAGTTTTGTTTTGCTTTTTTGCTTACAGTTTTAAAAAGTTTTTTTTCTTCTGCAAAAATATATATTTTTTGCTTCTTGTTTTTCAGGGAAACTTTTTAGTTACAGCAAATTTGCTGACAAAATGAAAAAAGTGATGAAGTGCGAGAAAGATACAAGGACAAGCTTCGACTAATCCTGTCAAAAACAATAGAGAAGGAAAAAAATACAAAATTGGATTTTCTTCCTTCGAACATATTATAGGTATATTTGCATATTTATAGTTTTTCTGTCCTCAGTTATCCGATATACACATATATATTTTTGTCGTGGGTGTTTTTAAATGACCCAATATTATTGAGAAAGGTAGCACGAAAATTTGAATGAAGGATCATCTAATCGTCACGGAGCCAACGATTCTATTCTTTACCCAACAAAAAAAACAAAAACACTTGAAAACCATATTGCATTACCTTACTTTTTTTCTTCTTGGCATTTTTAAAATGCCAACAAAAAACGGAAGGCACTCTATTCCACTTTTAGAAAGCTTATCTCCCCTTCGTTTTTTTTCCAATATAATATTCTATTACAGAAGAAGCAAGGGAGTGAAAAATAGAGACAATAGAAAAACAAAAGGTAGCTTTTAAGAATTAACAGGATTAATAATATTTAGCAGAAATGTGAATGAGAGGGATCTTGACAGAAGCTGGTAAGAAAAAATATTAAATTGGATTAATAAAGAATTTAAAAATTTAAAAAAAAAATTTTTAATGTTTTAAGTGACAGTATTAATTAAAGAAAATAGTGAAAAACTATTATCATTTAAAAAATAATGTATCAACAAAAATAAAACCAAATTGCAAAATTTTACATAACCAAATATGAAATATTACAGTACTTTTTACAGTCAAAATATGATAATATTCATTAAATAATTTATATTGTTTGTAAAATTATAACATTCTGTAATCCACCTAAATTAGCAAAAACGGAATCATAAAAACACTAAAAATTATTTTTAAATTGTGATATAATTATATTGATAAAATGCCATTAGGAAAATTAAAAAAATAAAAATTATGTTATTTTTTGTGTTATTACATTTACTAGTTTTCAACATTTTTGACTTGGGTTGGAACATGTAAATGGAAACAAAAAACAAGAAAAAAAGTATTAACAAATATGCCATTTTTGTGATGACAGAAATGTGTAATCACAATGCTTTAAATTAATCAATGTACCCTTTTATCATCTTTGAAGTTCATTCTTTGTCAGCATTTCAAAATTCAATATCTGTTAACTTCTTTAAAAAATATATGTTTGTCTTTCGTTTTTTTTTCTCGTATATTCTTGCAAGTCACTTCACACCTTTCTCAATTACAAAAAAGTCATCAACAATTAGGTCAAATCTGAAATGCCAAAATCATTATTTTTGATATTTTTCATTTATTTCATTTCTGAAAAACATCTCGTTGGTTTTATTTGTTTATTTTGTATTTTGATAATTATTTTATTTTAAAAAATGTATTTTATTTCTGAAAATTCATCTTTTAATGAATCAGAAAATGCTGATAATTTTGGAACCTTAATTGGAATCCATGAAAATTATTTGTATTCTGCAAATTCTTTTGAAAATGAATTAAAAATTTATCGAAAAAAAGTTATGGAAACTCGAAATTGGAAATTATTTTGGAGTTGCGAAATTTCAACAACTTCTTTGTGTATGTGTCAAAATACAGTATCCGAGGCATATGGAATTGTTGGAGATCAACTTTTTATTGCTGCTTATGGAATGGTAAGTTCTTTAATCTCCCTAAAATTTCCTTTTATCATTCACACTTTTTGATTATAACAATGTTTTTAAATATCAAAAAATTTCCGCTAGATATCTTTAAAATTACTTTTAATAGTGCAATTATTTCAGATTCCAAATGATGTTGTAACCCGTTTTCATCTTTCTTCCATCAATCTAATCACAAATGAAATTACTGATTACAAAACTGATCATATCACTTTCATCGATTTTGCATATTGTTTATGTAATCAATGCTGCCAATCTTCCATCACATCTCTGAATCCACAAAATCCATCAGAAATTTGCATAATTCCATGGTGCCCTGAATCTTATCCACATTTTTCTTCAATGGTTGGAACTTCTGTTGATTGTCTTCAAATTAAATTGAATATTGATTCCGAATCTAAAATCTGTAATTATCTTGAATCGGCTGGTTTTAATGTTGGCAAACATTCTGAAAATGAATTATTTTGGAATCAATCAAATATTGGAATTTTGGAATTTGGAAAAATTGTTTATTTTCGTGAAAATTATTTAATTCTTGCTGGAAGAAATGCTTCTGAAACAAAGTTGGAAATTACTCAAGATTCTGATTTTCAAAATTGTCTTTATGCAGGATTCTACAGTACTCAAACTGGACTTAAATTTATCGCATTTGAAAAAGGAGAACATAAAAATCAACAAATTTCGAGCATTTTTAATGTTTTTTTTGATGAAGAAAAGAATGAAGCAAAGTAAGTTTTAATTTCAACATTTATATATTAGTTTCATTTTGAGATTCACAAAAGTTGTAAAATTACCATCTGTGTTGATTCCATCTGATCCAAGATTCTCAAAATTTGTAATGAATTCACGATTGCTAATTTCATCTTCTCAAAACCAAATTTTTACATATATTTTTGGAATGCTTTCTCTTTCTGAAATGTCTTATATTTCTGCCTCTAATTCTTCGAGTCCACTTTATCGAGAAATTCAAAAATATTCAAAGCTTAAAAAACCAAAATTTGGTGATCGTCGTCGAATTTGCAAAAAATCTCGAAAGTTTGGTCTTTCTCAAAATGGAATTAAGAAAATGTTGGGATTACCAAAATCCTACAGATTTTGTATTTATTAAATTGTTTTAATTCTTTTTATTTTTGTTGTATTTTGTTTATTATTTTGATTTTATTTTGTACATGTTTTTGTTTAGAAATAGTAGTTTTGTTGGAAATAAAAGATCTTTGCTTTTTTTTGAACTACAGATTGCTTATTAAGATTAAGCTTTTGTTTTCATTTCTCTTAATTCACTGTATTCAAAAAGAGATAAAACTTAAAATAAAAAAATGTAAAAAGAAACAAAATTGCAATTGAATATTATAGTATTTTTAGTCTCTCAAAATGAGAATAAAAAAATCAATGATAAAAAATTCTTAGAAATTAAGTGCAAATTTTTTACAAAAATTTTTGATTTATATTTCTTGTATATCACGATACCCCTTACGGTATCCATCCATGTTTAAGTACAAAGAACAGAAAAAAAATTTTGATTCTAATTCGTTGCTCTCTTAAAAAACCCAAAAATCAAAAATTTTTAGTTTTTATCCATTTTTCAACTATGCTAAAAAAAATTTAATAAACTTTATTTTCGACACTATCGGCTCGCGTTAAACTTGCGCGCATTCTGCGAAAGTAAAAAAAGAACCGGGAAAATTTAAAAAAAGGAGGCGAGTTATAAAAAAGTTTTTGAAAGTTCTTCTTTTTTTCATTAAAATTTTCAACAATTACTCTATCTTTTAGTTAATTGTGTTTATATCTTTTACATAGTACTTCTTTACAGTGTTAAGGAAAACACAATGAATATCGGGTCATGGTTTTTCTCAGAGGTTTGTTTTTTAAAATTTTTGCTTACAACAATATATGCTTATGTTATACACGATTCCTTTTAGATCTCAACAAAACAATGGCATGCTAATAAAATCATTGGAATTTCTTCTTTAATTGCTATCACAACTATTTCTTTGATTTCTCGATTTACTTTATGGGCTCCCATTGAATCTATAACTGGTAATTTATTAACTCTTTCTTATTAAATGGTATTAATAAATCCTTGATTTTTAGGTGAATTTAAAATGCTATTTAGCTTTAAATTTTGGTTTATGGCATTGCTATGCTCTGCATTTTTATCTTTTGCTGTTTCTTTCTTTTCTGTGCAATACATTTTTAGTCGTAAGTTTCTTTTTTGTGTACATGTAAATCAAGGTTATACATGTTTTAACTTTTTAGCTTCAAATGAAAGTGTTGCTTCTGCTGATCGTAAAGAAAGTAAAACTGTTTTTGCAATCTTTGCTGGTTTATTTATGTCATTATTAATTGCTCTACCATATGTTATAAATGCAACAGTATCGTGGAATGCTTCTTTGTATGTTTTTATTGGCAAAGATTGTCTTTCATTGATAAACATGTTTTTAGCACAACTATCGTATTCGCATGGGTTTCTATATTAGTAACTGCTGCAAAGATTGCAACAGAAAATGATTTTCGGCTTTATTTTGCTAATACTTCTGTAAGTTTTTTCGTTCTTGTTTATAGTACAAATATTGGGTTGTTCTTTTCAGACATCCCATGGTATAAAAGAATTATCTCGTGTTGTTTTTGCAACTACAAAAGATAATCTTCATGAAAATTTACGACGTACCCTTCGAGTTTTTCAATACTCCTATGGAATTGTTTTTTTCCTTAGCATTCTTTTTCCTATGATTCGACATAATTTCTTCCATTTATTTGATCCAATTGTAATTGCTCATGTTGCTTTTATGGTCCTTTCATTCTTCATCCTCTCTGATATCGTGTGTTTTGCTATTAATCATTTTACTATGGTCCCAATAGAATTTCCACTTCCAACTCCATATTTCTTTAATGATGTTCATCGAAATGTTGTAAATCTTACAAATGGAATGGCTTCAACAAATACTTTTCTTAAATTATTTGCTTTTCATAACTTTGCGGCAAAAGCAAGATCTCCTGCAAAAACCGCATTCTTTGTTTTAAGTCAACCTGGAAATCATCCAAAACTTTGGGCTGCTGTTCTTTCACAATGCTTGGATGCTATTAATAATGTTACTGTAAAACTTACAAAAGAAACTGAAATAACTTTAGCAAAAAATGCTGCAAATCTTCAATATGCACAATTTTTAAATGGTGATCGTTCAACTGTTAAAGCAACATTATTAAAACCTCCAACTTTAAAACCAAAGATGAAACCAAGTTTGTTTTAATTACTGTATTTTTAAAATATTTTAATCAATATGTTTTAGCAAAAGAACCATTTGAATTTATCACTTTTGCACCAATCAAAAATAAAATAAAGCCATTTTATGATACTCTTCAAAAACATTTTATTTCTGAAAAACCAATTATTCCAACAGTTGAATGTGATATTATTGTTTTTGCAATTGAAGGCCTTGGATCACTTGTTGAATGTAGTTTAACTCAAGATAGATATGGTATTGTTCAAAAAAGTCTTTCGATAATTCTTTCAACATTTGTTGATTTGGCATCTTCATGTGATCAATTAATTCGTGCAAAAGCAATGCGTCGTGGCTCTGCATCATATGCTGATACACGGATATTTAAAATTCGTGATATTGTTGTCAATGTTATCCATGATATTTATACTGCTTTTGAAAGACATATCGATGATCTCAATTTACCAACGGATAAACTTGTATTATTAAAAGAATTTACTGCTTAAACTGTTTACTTTTTGAAATTTTGTGGTATTTTTTTTATTACGGTTTTTATAAATATTGTTGTGAATGATAAACTTTTTGTGAAATTTTTATGGTTGTTTTTCAAATATTTTAGTTTTAAAAAATAGTATTTTATTATTGAGGCAAAATATACAATTATTATTTTTAAAGCTTTGAGAGCAATAAATTTGATGAAGGCTTTAATACAGTTTATTTACAGGCAGAGAGGTATTATTGTTAAAGAAGAGATCAAATTGAATTGTATTTATCCCCACATTCCATATGGTCGATACATGCCATAGGGTCTGTACATTCCCATCATACCGTATGGTCTATACATGCCCATACCGTATCCTCCCATTCCATAAGGTCGATACATTCCCATCATTGGATATCCCATACCCATACCGTAACCCCATTGTCGTCGAACTCTTTCTCGTGGGCTAAAAAAATTGAATAATTAATAATAAATTACATTCTATTTAAATGTAATAACTTACACATCTGAAGATTCGGGAGCTTCAGAATCTGGAAAAGCAGAATGTTGTTCCATATGAATATATTTTACAGGAGATTTTGATTCTTCAACGGCAGAGATCAAAGCAAAAAAGCCGACAAGGCAAAAAACAAGAAGAATTTTTGAATTCATTTTTTTATTAAAGTTAATTATTAGTCGAAGAAAAGAGAGAAGTTGATTTTTGTGGTTTAATTTGGATACCTTTTTATAGCAGCATAGCTATTGCCCCAGGGGAAACATAAACAACAAAAAAACAAAACAGAAAAATATTTGTCAAACATTTAATTAAAAAAACGATCGCAAGAATTTCATAATTTAGCAAACATATTTATTTATTTATCTTTAAGCTCCTTTGTTATGGATAATCATCAGGAAAAGTATAATTAAAAACAGGTTCATGTCAAATGTTTCAATGAATCAAGTTATATCTTTGCTAAAGGTAAAAACATTTGTAATCAAAAAAATTTAAAAAATTTCACACTTTTGGCAAAAATAAAAAAATGGAAGAACTTTATTTTTTGAATCTTTGAGGTCATCAAAAAATAATTCAGCAAATTTGTGATCATTTATTTAATTTTATTTTTTTACGAACAAAAAAAACATTCCAGTTTTGTTTCTTTGAAAAAAATAAATTGCGTGATTTTAAATTTATGTTTTTCTCTTTTGAAATTAAAAAATAAAAGTCTAGAACAAATAAATGTGAACTTTTTTTTATAAAAGATCAAATAAATAATGATAAACAAAATATTACATATTTATACAGTAATTTTATAAATTCAAAAAAAATTAGCTTAGCTGTTCTACAGTAATTTAATAACAATAAAACTTTAAAATTTATAATTTTAACACGAAAGAAAAAGCATCTCTTTTTGCAAATTACTTAAATTATTACAGAATGGTAGACTTTATAGTAATATCCAACACTACAGTAATCCAAACAATTTTTTAAACATAAAAAGCTTCTATTATATAGAAATCAAAAAATAGTGCCTTTGATTTTTGTTCTGCTTTTCTGTCCTGTCATAAATTTCAAAGCACGCAAAAATATATTGTTTATTACTCTATTATATTCTACCGTATTCTTGTCATCATTTTTTACATTTTTCAATTTTGCACTTTGGAGTTTTTTTAGATGAGGGAAGAAAAGGAACTATAATTTTTTAAATTAAAAAATGTTGAAATTCTTTTTGATCATTTAATGAACTTTTCGGCGAATTCTTCATTAATTTGTTTATTGTTTTTTTGTTCTTTTGTTTATTTTTGTCTCAACCTTTCTAAGGCGGGTCAGTTTTTTTGCACTATAAAAGGGTACTCTAAAAAACCGCAAAAATCAACATTCTCTTTTCTTCAACTAATAATTAATAATTTCAAATATGAATTCAAAAATTCTTCTTGCTGTATGCCTCATTGGCTTCGTTACTTTGATCTCTGCCACTGAAGATCATCATAAACAAGAAATTCAACATGAACAAGCAATGGTTGAAATGCCAGAAGCTGAAGCTGATTCAGATGCGTAAGTTTTACCATCTTGAAAAAATTTGAAGATAAAATTAACTTTAAATATTTTTAGCCCACATGACAGAGTTCGTCGACAATGGGGATATGGCGGATATGGAATGGGAATGTATAGACCATACGGTATGATGGGAATGTATCGCCCATATGGCATGATGGGCATGTACCGACCATGGGGAATGATGGGAATGTATGGATAAATTTTATTTATTCAGTCATCCATCATTTGCCTGTATATAAATTTTATAAAGAAGCTTCAAAGTGTTTGAATGCTTTAAAAATTAATAATAATAATACTATAATTTGTTTTTTATATTTGTATTTTT
>CABFKO010006607.1:0-13965 GCA_901766855.1 Panagrolaimus sp. ES5
ATATAAATATTGATTTTAAAAATATTTTTTTTGTGACAGGACTTTGTTCATTTTAAAAGTTTATAAAAAAAACAAACCTTGACAAATCAGTAATAACACGGTTTAAATGAAATAAATGACTGTGATTGTTACCAAATATAAAATTTACCTTTTCAAAAAAGTTATCCTTTAAACACATATTTCAGCTAAACACAGAAATCAACAAATCTAAAAATTAATACAAACCAGTATAAGGATTTAAAAAATGTTTTTGTGTATATATGTTTTAAATGTCTGTTTTTTGACTGCTATGGTAAGAAGTTTTAAAATTAGATATCCATTGAACAATGTGATTTAAACATTTTATTATTTTTATGGACCTTTTTTACAGATTTCCCTTTACGTTCAACCTCTTTTTGAATAATCTAATTATTTGCAAATCATTAATCTATTCTTTTAAAGTTTTACATTACAACGAAAAGTTTGACCTGCATACTTTTTGCCCATTTTAATTTAACCATCCCTTAAATTTTTCGATTCCATATTTTTATTTTAAAAGGCTTTTGCACAACACAATCCTTATCAGTGCACTGCCTCGATTTCTTTTTTCTGTTTTTCCTCTGCTAATTGAAAGTATTTGTTCTTTCTTTCTTTTCTTTTTGCTTCACCTAAAAGCATCGCATCCATCTATCATGAAGCTGCTTTTACTTCTTACTGTTTTTTATGGTAACAATTTGCCTTTATTTTTTTTTGCAAAAATTTGCATATACTTTATTTTTAGCTGTTTCTGCTCAACAACCAAAAGATGTTGAATTTGACATTTCTGAAAAGGTCATTGAAAAAATGCCTTTGAATACTGTTTACATTCCCTGCACCGATGAAAAATATATGTATTGTCAAGTAAAATTTTCATCTTGAAAAAAATATTTAATTGATTACTGTAATTTTTATAGAGTCAATTTAATTCTTTCATTGGTTATCAAGGACAATGGACTGATGTTAATCCATTCATTCATACTATTAACTCATTTTATAAAGCAGATGTTTCAACAGGATTTTTAACCCTTTGTCATGCTCGTACACTTCTTTTCCGATGCCTTGGAACTGAATATGAATCATGCACTTCTCGCTTTCAATTTTTAAGAAAGGGAGCTAATGCTACTGTTGCATATCAACTTTCAGGAGTTTTCAATAGCTTAGATTTTGAATGTAGTGGTGGCTCTATCCGTAAGTCATTAATAATTACATAAATTTAAAAACATTATTTTTTTATAGAAGCTACAACAAACTGGGGATGCATTTGGACAGTTTGGAATTCACAAAGATATCAAGATGCAAAACAAGCATGTTTAGCAGCTTTTTACAATACTACTTTCAATAGTCAAGATCAAGTTTGTGTTTCTGGACAAGGATTAGCTGTTTGTTTATCCCTTCAATTTAGTACTGCACCAGTACCTTGTAACATTAATGATGTAAAAAAATTATTTTTTATAAAGACATTGTTTTTATTAAATCTCTTATTTTAGCTTATCTGGTTTGAATGTGAACGTATTGTTAATCTCTTTCAATTTGATGGACTTTGTTCAAACATTCGTTGTCAAGTCAAAGGCAACTTTTTAGCTGATCAACCTAAAACCATCGAAGAAGCCTTCCAACGGAAACTTACACACAATGAAGGCTTAGCAGAAATTCATTTACAACGTAAACATCGTTCCCCTAAACTCATTTTCTAATAATATTACTATGATTTACTGTGTTGTTTAAAATTTCATTTATATTTTGAAGTATAACTAATAAAATATATTTAAGCATAATTTTGTTTTAACAATGACAAATTAAAATGTTAACAGCTTTAAAAAGTACTTCAAATTAATTGCATCTTTTTTTCTACCTTTTTATTTTCCACACCCAAAATTCACTAATTGCCTTATCGTTAAGCACTGATAGCATCCACTAACAAGGCTCAAAAAGCTTGATTTTAAGACTATCAAAAATTTAATGGTTAAAAGTCCTTTCTTTTTTATTCTTGCATACAATAAATAACTTAAATCAATATAAAAATTTGTTAAATAAATTATTATTCTAATTTTTTTAGGTTTGACAAAAATGCTGTCATTCATCAAATTTGTTTTGCTTTTGCAACTTTGTAAGTAAATTTCATGTTTCAAACATTTTGCGTAAATATCAAAATTTTCTTAGGTGGGATCGCATATGCAGCAAAAGGAAATTGTTCCATAAATGCCATTGGAGAAGCTCAACAAGCTTTTAATCAAAAATTAGGTATTAGTAGTAGCATCACATGGCAAACCCCTGTATCCCTTGGAATTGCAATTCAAAATGTTTACATTAATGGTGTAATGAATAGTGATCCGTCAACATCTAATGGACTTGTTGCTGTTTGCAAGTTTGTAATTTAAAATTTAAAACAATTTTTTTTGCATTTAAATTTTAGCGCTTACAATCAATTCTTAGGAGTTTTGGTTAAAAATAATGTTGATTATAATTCATGCCTTGATCCAAGATTTATTATTAACAATGATGCAAGCCCTATTATTGGTTATGCTTATGCTGGAGTAATGAGAATGGTTGAGTAAGTAGCATAGTTAAAAAAGTACATATATCTCTGAATAAAATATTTCTTAGATATTCATGTGGTGCTGGACTTTTCCCTGCTATTTCCTCATGGGATTGTATCCAACATACTTATGCCAATCGTAACACTTCATTACTTGGATGCTTAAATGCTCTCCATCTTGATTCTGAAACTAATATTACTGCTGTAAGTATAAATTAATGATATATTTTAAGCCCATATTCATTATTTAGGCATGTAGTTACACAAAAACAGCAATTTCTTGCTGGCAGCAACAATTCCTCCAAACATGCGGAAATAACAATGATGTCAGTTATTATGCTTGCCAAACAATTCGTGCTTATACAAGTGCTGCATATGGTGAATGCAATGATCGTTGCTTAGGTATTTTATTTTTTTTATTGAAAATTTTTAATTTTATAATTTATTTTAGTATTTGGACGTGTCAGTTATGCCATTGATGAAGAAATTGAAAAGCTTCAAGAAATGGATAAAAACATTCAAAATATGCCATCACCAAAGCAAGCCCTTTTAGAAGAAATAAAAGCAAAATATATGCGTACTTAAAACTTAATTGTGTTATGTTATAAATTTTTTATGTTTAACATATTGTGTTAAAACGTGCAATAAATATTTAAACTTTATTATCTTAATCAATGAAAAATGATTAGCAAGAAAGCAAAAAAGAAAACGATAATTATCATCAATAAAACTTTTGACGCTTTAATTTTAAGTTTTATTGGGCGTTGTTAGTTTTCTTCTTCTTAATTGGATTCACTTTAAGGACTTTTTTTCTGATAACAGAAACATCCAAGGAAAAAAAGAAGTTTTGAGTAAGCGTTAAAATTTTTTGGTGATTGTTTGCAGCAGCTGAATCAATTAACAGAATTGTGTGTTCAGCTCCAAACAATAATGAACAAATTTGCATGCATTTTAGTAATTCTTGGTAAGTAATAATTTTAAAAAATTGTTTAAGTAAATATTAATTATAGCAATAACTGGCAGCAGTTATGCACAAAGACCTGGATATAATTGTGATATGGGTAATTTTCAATCATGCACCAGCGTTTTTGCTGATTATCTTGGCGTTAGGTAAAAATTAAAAACAGTTTACGGTTTAAAATTATCTATGATTTATTTAAGCTCAACAAATGTTTTTGATGAATTATTCCTTTTCCGAGCACTTTATGATAAATTTACAACTGGACAATCAGTTGGGGATGTTGTAAATCTTTGCAAGTAAGAATGAATTTTTTAAAATGTATATGATACAGTAATAAAATTCTTTTTTAAAGTCAAATTTCTAACTTTTACACTTGTGTTACCACTGATCAAATCCGTCAATGTCTATCTCCACTTGGTTGGGTTAATCAAGGCAAATCTCCTGCACAAGCTTACATCAATGATGGAACTCTTCGACAATGGGCATTTATGTGTGGTGTTGGATTAGATCGTAGGCTTACAATTAATGAGGTTATCTTAAAAAATATTCCTTTACAGTTTTTCAAGATCCTAATTCATATGACTGTATTCGCAGAACTTTCAACAATAATTTCAAACAACTTGTTGATGGAGCTCTTTATCCATATATGCAAAATGTTGCTTTTGATCCTGCAAATGCTTGCAAGTAAGTAACATCCAAAAATGTTTTTAAAAAATAATTATGTTTAAAAAATTCAGTTATTCTGAACAATTACAAATGGCTTGGACAAATATCTTTTACAATTCATCCGCATGTTACAATGATCGCCGTGAATATGTTGCACAATTTGTTGGATGTGCCGCAGCTCTTGAATATACAAGTGCTCAATTTAGTCATTGTATGCATCAAAATTCTTGCAAATGTTCGTTTAAAATACTTTTCTTTAGAATAATACTGTAATTTTAATCAAATTTCTTGCAGGGATTGCTAATTGGAATAATCCTACATATCTCAAACAAATTGATGGTGTTATGCATCTTAGAGTTGTTCCATATTGGCAAAAAGATAAAGATGGAAAGTTATATCAAACAAAGGAATCATGGATGCCTCTTAACTAAACTTTTTTTAAAAGTAAAATTTTGCTTTGATTTGTTGCAAATAATTTTTTAATCAATAAATTTCTTTTTATATCTAATGATCAGCGTCATAATTAACACATACACATTTACAGATGGTAATTAAAAGTCAATATAAAAAAATTATATTTCATTAAAAAAAGCGTTGCTTATAATTTTATTATCACACAATTACCCTCGGTTAAAGCAAAATCTAATTTAATTGTTGACTGATAAGTGTTAGGTGTGGCGCTTTCTTTTGCTTTTTGTTGCTTTGGGAAATTTTTTGAATAACATCCCCAAAAAAAGTTGTGTTGTAACCGGCAGGGAACAACTAACAAGATAATTGGGAAAGAATTAAAAATACAAAAATGAAATTTGTTTTTGCAGTGCTTTTTGGTAAGATTTATTTAAATTTGATTACTGTATAAATTTCAATAATTGTTGTAGCACTTGTTTTTGCACAAACTGATGCAGTTTGTCCAGATACAAATTTATTACATTGTACCGATACTTTCGTCAATTATGTCGGATATCCAATCACACATAATGCTGTTTGGAAAGATTATTTAACATTTATTAATTTTACTGATAATCTTTTTACCCAAAATATTGGTAATCCAAGTGGTTTGGTAACAATTTGCAAGTAAGTTATTTTAATTAAATAATCATAAAAAACACAAAATTTTTGTCTATTAAAGTGCTTTGGAACAACTTAAAGGATGTGTTATGCCATATGATTGCTTCTCACCTTTTGCATTCCTTCAACGGCAATCTTCTGCTGTTGATGCTTTCATCTTTTCTGGACTTTTTCAAGAATATAATTTCCGATGTGGTGCTGGTCTTTACAGTAAGACACTTCTTAGATATAATTCCATTAAAATATATATTTTTTTAGCTATTCTTCGAGAAAATTTCCCCTGTGTTCAACGAGTTGTTGCTGGACATAGTGGTCAATTAAGCGGATGTCTAACAACTTATATTGCCAATCTTCAACATGATATGCAAAATGCTTGCACGTAAAATAGATTTTTTAAAACTTTTTCTTCTTCAAAGTATAAAAAATTTTAGACACGTCGGAAATTATATGACTTGTGTCTCAGCAATCTTTAATCAATCAGCTTGCGGATTCGCTGGTAGTACCGATCATTGGTGGGCATGTGAATCTGCCTATCAATTAACCCAACCTGGCTTCCCCAATTGTAAAGTTTCATGTGCAAGTAAGATACTATAAACTATTGTAAAAATAATTTAATTATCAAAATTTTAAGATGGCGGGCCTGCTGGATTAAAAGATTTTATGGCTGAAAATACTAAAATTGAAAATGGTCAATTTTGGCTTAAACCTCATCCAATCTTCAAAAACATTAATGGAAAATGGAAGCTCACTGAAAATGAATGGGTGACTGGATAATTAACAAAACAAATTACAACATCTTTATTGTTTCATTTTTTTAAAATTAATATGATTTTTAATATAGAATAAAAAATTTTTTACAACTGTTTTTTATATAAAAATCTGTTGAACATGATCCGTTTTCATTTTTCTAATTATTGCTCGATGCCGGTGTACATCTTCAAGATTGACTTAAAAAAGATGAAACAGGATTCTGCTTATTTTTTTCTTTTTAAGGAAGTTTTTTTTCCAGTTTTGTCCACTTTCTTCTTCTTTTTTCATTAACCCCTCGATAAATTTCATATTTTTTTCAACAATTCCTTTCTTGTGAGCTAGGTTTTTTCACTGCTATTTTTTCTGCGTAACAACAAAACGTATGAAAAGTTTTTACAAACTAATTGTCTATACTTTTTATAAAAATAGAAAAAATAGAAAATCTTACGCACAATCAACTTGACTTGAATATATGCTTTTTTAGAAGCTACGGATATTTTTCAAAAATGGAAAACAGAAATTGCTACGCTCTTTCCTGTTTTTTTTTCTCTTTTTCCCTTTCTCCAAAAAAAAATCGTCAACAAATATACTCGTCACCATGCTTTTTCACGGACAGCCATTTTCTTTCTGGATTTTCATTTTTCATCTTTATCGACGATGTCGGAATACGGGTTCACGATGTTCACTTTCATTTTTTAATATAAAGTAAAATTAACTTGTGCGTTATTTATAATTGGATAGAAGAGATACATTTCTTAATATTTCCAGTCATTTCTCCCTTTTTTCTGATTTCTCTTTTGTTTGTCTCTGCCGAGATTTAGTAAATCTCTCTCTTTCACTCTTCTGACCAGAATAAATGACAATGACCGCTAGAGGGTAGTTGAAAGCAGCAGCCGTGATGTTTATTGTAAATCTGGTTCTTTATCGACGTCGAGAGTGAAAGGAAGACGCCCTTTTTGCATATATGCGCTTCTTCTTCCTTCCTTAACTAAAAGAAGGAAATCATCCCTTTTTCCTGGAAAAGAAGTGTTTGCAAGCCCTTCGCGGCAAAAAGAATGCGCAGTCGTCATCGTAATGTGTTCAGAAATGTTACTACGTTTCAGAGTTCAAACCGCATTCATAATATTATGTTTTTATATTTCAACAGGTAATTAAAAATTGTACCAATTTTGTTAGCTTTTTTAATTAATTAGCTAAACAACCTTTTTAGTATCAAGTTGTATGCCAGGGTATGAAGGTGAAAGAGAAAAGCTTCGGCAGTATCTTGGCATTGAATGGGTTCCAAATGGTCTTAAAGAAATGGATGGTCAGTTTTTTAAGAATCAGCCATTCAATTTATTAAAACCAAAAAACTGTTTTTTAGCTCAAAAACATAAAGCTGTTCGGCATTCAGAAGAATTAAATTGTGATTTTACGGATCCATCAAAATGTCGATGGATGAATAATAAAAATTTGGATACTTTAAATTTTCATCTTTTTGAAAAGCAAGATCATACAGTATTTCCTGCTTTGCAAGTTCGACCAGGACCATCAAAACTCGAACCGGGTATAATTTTACATTTATTTAATTCACTTTTAACAACAAACATATAATTTAAAGGTGACAAATTAATTTTTGTTGGAGATAGAAAGAAAAAAGATCAAAGTGCATTAATAACAAGTTGGCCAATCAGGTGTCAAAATAATACGGGAAAACTTACTTTTGAGTAAAATTTTTTATATTTTTTTTGATAATTTAGTTATTTTTATTTATAGTTTTTGGGTTTATAATGGTGCAAATGTTGAAGTTATTATTCTTGAAGAAAATATGGATACGGGTGTCCTTCAACAAAGCGGTGAAAAAATTTATGTTGATTGTGGAACTGTTACAATGAATACCGAATGTACTGTAGATATTCCACCTCGGGAACTTCCATTCCGGATCGGTATTCGAGCATATGATATAAATAATCCAGAAGGAAGTTTTGTTATGGTGGATAATATCTATTATTATGCATCATTTTGTAAAGTTTCAAGTTCGTACTTTTTACTGATTTGAATTATTCAAAAACGAAAAACTTTTTTAGTTGAATTTGGGCCAAACTTTAAAACTGAAAATTTAATGACTGGAGCTGATGGAATGCCTGTTGAAAATGCACATCTTCTTAATTGTCAAGATTTTGATAAAACTTGTCGATGGAGAAATGGTGGTCATGGAAAAAGAGTAAACAATAAAAAAAAATTCTTCTATTTTAAATTTTTAAAAAGTGATATTCTTTTAGATTTGGAAAAAAGCAACAACAGCTCCATCAGAACAATTAATGTTTAATGAAACTGGCACATATACAGTACCACAAGTACCATTTGCATTTATGTATATTGAAGAAGATTCAAAAAAAGAGGATTTTATGGCATTAATTTCTGATCCAATTACTTGCCAATCAGAAACAAGCTCAACAATATCTTTTCGACTTTGGGCAACAAAAGGTGTACAAATGTCAATTTGTACAATGGATTTTGAAATGAAACCAATTGAATGTCAAAAAATTTCTATGGGACGATCCCCAGCCCCTTCAATTCATCACTTTGAACAAATTAATGATTTTATGGTAAGCAAGCATATTGTTTTTGATTTTAAAAAAGTGTATTAAAACAACCTTTTTTGTAGTATGGCTTTCGAGTAGATTCTGCAAATCCAGATTTTGATAATTTTGTTGCAATTGATGATATTACATATGAAGCTACAATGTGCAATGAAGCAATAAATGCCCTTGATTTTGGAAATAATTTTTATAGTACTGCAATGTTGAGTACACTTTTGAATAGACCTGTTCAATCTTCACAAGATTTAGAATGCAGTTTTTCAAAACGAGCATTAGATTGCTTTTGGGCAAATTTAGAAGGTGAAAAAGGACAATGGGAAATTGGTGTTGGAACAATTGATAAAACAAAATTTGCATCTCTTACAAGACGTTTAACTTATCCAGGTATTTTTTGTTGCTTAAACCTGTAAACATGCAAAAAAATGAATGCATTTTAGATACTGAATTTGCTGTTGCACGATTTAATCAACGTAATCTTAGTGCTGTGCTTGCATCAGAAACAATTCGATGTATGTCAGATAAAGCAGTTTTATCATTTCGATATTGGCATACTGGTGATGCTGTTTTATCAATTTGTATTATTAAAAGTATATCATTTGATGTAATTGATTGTCAAAGTATTGGGCCTGTAAGTAATGAACATGTATATGTTGATATTCCACAAATGGATGAAACAATTCGAATTGCTTTAAGAGCTGATTCATTAATGGGAGAAGGAATTATTGCAATTGATGATTTAAAAATGGAGGTATGGCAAGCAAGAAAAAAAAGAGAGAGAGAGAAGCAAAAAGCAAAAGACCACCCATCATGAATGCATTTTTTATATAACCATTTTTTAAGGGAAAATTTTGTCCAACTGTTGCATTTTCGCCAAACTCTGGATTTGGTTCTAAAAAAAGTAGACGACCTGCAGAAAGGCATATTCAAGGTTCACCAGATTCCAATGTTTGTCGATTACTTTCCTGTAATTTTGATAAAGAAAATTTATGCCTGTTTGAATCAAAACGAGTTGCAAATAGTTTAAGCATGTTTTCTGTGCATAATGGTGTTGCACATACAATGTTATTTGAAAGAAGCCGAGTTTCAATGCTTGAATCAACTTCATTTCATTTAAATGCAGCTGCCAGGCTTCATTTTGATTATTCAATTGTGGTAAGAAAGCATTATTACAAAACACAAAAAAATTGTATTTTTCATTATTTTAGAAAGGATTTGCACAAATATTTATATGTGAAGATAGTGTTGTTCGAGAACTAGATACTTGTTATAAAGTAACATCTTCAAAGCAAACAGAAAAAGGTGAATTTGTACATGATTTTATTGAAATTCTTCCAAGTGATATAAAATTGTATATTATTGTTAAATTGGAAGAAGGTTCACGAAAAGCTAGTGTTCGAATAGATAATATTTCATTAACAGATATTGAAAATCATCCAATATGTTAATTTATTTGCTCTTATTTATAAATTTAATTTATTGAATTTCTGCTCAACTTTTTTTATAGTGTTATTAAATACTTTGGGTAGTTTGTTCTCTCTCTTTTTTATTATTTTTTTCTTATTAACATTTTTGTACAAAGAAATAAAACTAATACTCGTTAAACAAAAAAGCACCCGTTAAAGAATGCAAATTTTAACAATTAAATACAATTAAATATACATTTTAAGTTCAAACAATGATATCTATAACTTTTAAAAAGTTGATTAATGAAAACATTCTTGTGGCCATCGATGAAATTGTGAGCCATAATAACAGCAAATACCAAAATTGATAAATCAAATTCCTACTATATTTTCTGCTGGAGAATCCAATAATTTTAATATCACAGAGAGATCCACATTGTTTGATCATTAAAGATCAGCCAAAATATTCTTCTTGATATGTCGAACAAGATTGTGTTCGATTATGGAATCGCTCAAATTCAAATAAAATAAAATTTTATTGTCACAGAGCGATCCACATTGCTACAGGCTCATTTTGAACCTGCCTAAAAATGCTTGTTTTAATAATTGTTAAAAATTTCAAATTTGATATCACTTACCGCACATTCTGAATGGATCCACCATCCTTCTTATTTTTTTTTTTCAGATGTTATATCTAGACAGTCCTGCGACACCACTTTTTATTGAAAGTGGTGTTGACAGGACGCCAGAAAGGGGGAGTATAAATGGGGCACCTACAGAAACCCCCTAAAAGTGGGAATTGTCTAATAGGTGGAGCCCTTACAGCCCGAATTTTTTTGAAAATAAACCACATAACTTTGGTATTATTTTTTAAGAAGTTGCATGTCTCAGCAATAAATATTTATATGTCGAAAATCCATAAAGACGATATTGAATAATTACAAAATCAAATTTAAAGCCATGATGGATTACCAAGTTTTTTTTTAAATTCCAAGCATAAAATAAAATTTTAACATTGCAAATTTTCTTCGTTGATGATTTAACAAAAAATATCAAAAAGTTGAAACCTTGGCCATTTTTGAGTTCACCAAATATTAATATCCTTCATTGTTTTTGTGTTTATTTTTTCGTATTTAATAATCCAGCTCGTGAATTCTCCATTTTTTAAGCTTCAACATATCATAACCACCATGCTTCTACAAAAAAACTGGTTAACATCAATAATAAAACTATTGCGTCAAAAATACATGAGACAAAAGGGATTTAAGAAACCGTGGAAACTGAGGGAAAAAATTTTTTATCCTATACATATATTTTTAAATGCATAGTCGTGGTTATAGTTTTTTGTCGCAAATGCACTTGTGTCAGGCAGCTTTCATTTGGAAAGAAGAAGTTTGTCCTTCGTTTATTTGCATTTTTTATGTTTAAAAATAGGCCAAATGCACAGATGTGCTGTATGTGTGTGTGTGTATATTTTATTACAAGAAAGAAAATGTCTCATCATTTTTTAAAGAAATTGTTCCAAAAAAACAACGATGAAACATTTGCCAACGCATAATTGTTGTGAAATGCAAAAGAGACGAAATTTTGAAATATTTATTTTTAATACAAAAAATTAACCCGTAAAATCTTGTATAAAAGAGGTTATGGGTTTTGCGGGGAAATTGGTAAAGTTGTAAAATTTCGAGAATTTGGACCAGTTTTAACAAATAATGGTTTACTCGGTTCACTTGTACCGTAATCATTTGAAGCTTGAACATATGTCACATAACGGGTATTAATTTTTAAATCATCAAGATTTATACATAAATCAGAATTTGAGCCCTATAAAAGTATAATTGATATTTTTTATTTCCAAAAACGTTCAAAAACCTTTTTGATACTATCAGGTGAAATTTCATGGAAATCAATTTGTTCATTAACGACTGATTCATGGGCCACCATGACTAAAGTTTCTCTGGGTGTTCTTTGACTTGGAATCTGTTCACCGGATGGTACAAAAAGCCTTCAAAAAAATAATCTTAATAAAATTATTACAATGCTTCAAAATTTCTTACGAAACATCTCCAGAAAGCATCATTTCAGGTGTTTCTTTTAAATGCACAGAATATGTTACACCTGTTTGAGTATTATCAGAAACCTTCCAACACAATTTCATTCCAGTTGCACTATTTTCAAGTCTTAAACTTTTTGGACTTTCTGGGTATAATGCTTAAATTTATACTTTTTTTTCTGAACTTTTTTTGCAACTATTTTTTTAACTTACAATATTGTTTACTAAAGCATTCAAAAATTTCTGGAAGATAATATAAGCATAAACGATGTGATCGTTTTAACATCTAAAAGTGCATTCATTTTTTATACATTCAAGATTTTTTTCGTTTCAAATAATTCTTACTCTAAAATCATTTGAACAAAAATCAAAACAAAATGAAGGAACAGATCGCTGACGACAGCATGGAATGTAATTACGATGGCCACCATCGGTAGCGCAATAAAGGAAATTTTTGTAATCGTCTGTTTTGCAACTAAAATTTGAAAAAAAAATAAAATTTAATTAAAAAATACATGTTTTTAAAGAGTGATTCACCTTGTAGGGTCAAAAAAATCTAAATGCATGTCTCGAGGTTTACACATTGCTCGACAAAGGGGTGAAATGCCTTTTTCAATACAACATTCAGTATGATCATAGGTAATATTTTCATGAAAACCTGCTTTAAGTCCACTTTCTAAAAACATTGATTTAAATGATTCAACCATTTTTTTGAAGCAAACAAACCCAAAACATCTAATTGAAAATCTAATTGTTGAGGGAAGCCAACAAGTTGACATCGATATTTTCCTGCATCTTCAAGTGTAAGATTTTTAATTAAAAATGTATAATCTTCCGTAACGCATGTATCTAAAACAAAACCATTCAAAATCTTCAAAATAATAAATTAATCAAACCTTTTGTTTGATATTCAGGATTTTGAGTTCGTTGTAAAACAATATTTCCAGGTTCAAAGCCAGAAGTTGCTACAAATTCCGTACCATTAAAAATGATTAAATCATCTTTAAACCAAGCAATCTAAAATGATGTTTGATATTAAGTTTTACTTTTATGCAAAAATTCTGCTTACAGATGCAGGATCCCAACTGCATCGATAAATTGAACATTGAAATCTTGCAGTAAATCCAGCAATTAATGACATATAATTTTGATTTGTTGATGTTAACTGTACATCATTAACAGCAAAAATACCAGAAATAAAATAAAATGAAATAAATATTACTGAATTAAATAGCGTCATTGTTTATTTAAAAAATATAACTGAAAAAAAAAAGAGTTTAAAGTAACCCCCTTTCCTTTTTTTTAAAATTATTATTTCAATTGCAAATAATTGGTTGTTACTTACCTATTTTGTTGTCCTTCTTAACCTGATTCCTTCTTCCGTCGTCTCAGTTGTTTGAACTTTTTACGTGAAAATCACACAGGGTGGACTGTCCGCGAAACGTTCGCAAAACAAAATTTGAAGATTCTTTGAGGGCAGGCAACAGTTGGAAAAATTTTCAAAAAAAAATGTTGGAGCCCAGAAGCAAGAAAAATAATTGTATTTGTGATCAATAAAAAAGGCGCCGGCACTTCTGAATTTCAGCTCTTACCGCCCTACAGGCACGAGGCCATGTTTGTCCGTATTTTTTTACGTTTTACCAACAATGAAAAAAACTTTAATCAACGACGTTTCCGTCCTCGATCATTATTTCCGTCGCGCGACCATGTTTTCTTGCCGTTTAACTTCTTATACTTTTTTTTCTTCTTCTCTTTTTTGCAAACTTTTTAAGGCCATTGTTTTTTTTAAATTCATTGTTTATTTTTTTTTCTTGCTTTATACAGCAGTCTTTTTTAGTACAATATTTTAGTTCAATCAGTTAAAAAGTACTTTATATTTAAAATCAAATAAAATTTTATTTGTAGAGATACAATAAAGTCTTTTTTTA
>CABFKO010006618.1:1563-18175 GCA_901766855.1 Panagrolaimus sp. ES5
TCAATAATATATAATTCTTCAACAAATTCAAAATGGATTCTAAAATTTGATATTTTTTGTTTATTTTTTAAAAAAGGGCAAAAAATGAGCAAACTTTTTAAAATAAATGCTGGAATCAAAAGTGATATTATGCAAATAAGCAGCTTTTCTTACTGTAGGATAAATTATATTTTCCTAAAAATTAGTTATGCAAAATAAAATAGATAAGCTTATAGAATTTTGCGGCATCCAAAAATTCATCAAATTTATGGATTTGAAAAATAAATGGTACTTACATAAAATTTAGGAAATGGTACAACTTTTGGAGGACCAAAAGCTCTAAACTTTTTTATTGTTTCACAACATTCTTCAGGAAGAAAAATTTCTGAGAAATATGAAATTTTTTCGAGTTCTAAAAAACCAAAAATAAATAAAACTTACAGAAAAAAATTGAAAATTAATTATAAATTTACATACTTTTGTTAATTAAACATCGCAAAATTAAATTCCTGTAAGTACTTTCAGGGCATTCATAAATTTCAACAGTTTTAACAGAAATAAAAGCTTTTAAAAGTGGCTTCAATAATGAAAAAGTATATGGTATCCGAAATTCTTTATTATTTTTCTAAAATTATAGTTTAATAAATATTAAAAATCCTCAAAAATCAAGTTTTACCAACGTAATCCAAAACCATTTTTCACAAATTCTTATACGTTTTGTATGAGAAAAATATTTTAAAACTGCATCAAAAAGTTGGCCTCCTGCCAGCATAAATTTTGTCAAATTTTCGGGATCATTTTCATTCCCTCTTTCACTTGCAATATTTGCAATAACTTCTTCAAGAATATCTGAATTAAGGTTTGGCATTTTCAAAAACTACAATTAAAATTTTATTGAAACATCGGTATTATTACAACAGCAATCACCTTGTTTTTCAACCTCTTTTTGATAGATCCTTAAAAACAACTTTAACAACAAAAAGAAAAAATTGATTATTTGACAAAATTATTTCCCTGTTGTTTTTTGTCATGGTCAGCTGATGCATTTATGAGGTCAACCAAACCAATAAATAAGAGTGTATCCTTTCTTGCTTTTATAAAAAGCAAGTTTACAAATCCTTAGACTTCTTCTATGTCTGTCATGCCGCTTTACTACAGTATACCAATGACACAAAATGGTAGGCGGCAAGAAAGGTGAACATTGCTTTTATGCAAATTTTTATATGTCTTGAACATTTCATTCATTTTTTTGTTATGCTCAAAAACACGATAAAAGAAAGTTTTACATTTGATTTTGTCTTCTTTTTTTCAATTCTTTCTTCACTCTTTGTCTGCTGTCAACTTCAAAAAAATGGATTATTGTAAAATATTAATTGTTATTTTTGTATTATTTTTTGGTATTTCTGTTCAACAACGCTTTCAACGCCATTTGGTCAATGATAGGCGAAATGGATTGAATCATGATATGGTTGAATTGAATGAATATGATCTTGGAAATCGTGGTGAACTTGCTTCTGATGATTTTACTTTGCCGAGAGTTGGTGAAACAGTTGAAGTTGAATTGTTAAATGGTGGAATGAGCTTTGAAATGTGCAAGGATAACTGCGATGCTGTAACATTATGTTTTGATTCTGATAGTCCAAATGCTATGGGAGGCTGTGAATCAAATCAATGTGGATTTCAAGCTAAATTGACTCAAGATAGTTTAGGCAGTATTGATGCACTTATGAATGGCAGAAGTGAGTTGCTTTAATTCTTTTATATAAAACTTTTTTATGATATTTTTTTTAGATAAGGAAGTAAATCAGCAATGTGGTACCGTAACGATCAAATTTCCTAAAATAACATTTTTTGATCTCGTTGATTCAAGCTGTTATCCAACAAAATATTATGATGGAAAAGTGGTAAAATTATTTGTTAAACAAGCTTCACCACGATGTTCTTTTTTAAAACTTGTAAGTTTCTTTCTTTTTTCCCTTTTCTTTATACAATGTGTAAAATTTTTTTTTAGACTGGTGCAAAGAAATGGATTCCACCAACTTCAACAGCAGCAGCAATCTCTTCACCAAATCCACCATCAAACACCCAAGAATCTTCAATGTCAGAAGAAACAATGTGGATTATTATTGCTGTTGTCGTGGTATTGCTTGTAATTATTTTGGCTTGTGCTGGGTTAGTTTTTTTCTATTATTTCAACATGTTTAAAGATTACGGTATTTTTAGATTCTGGGGCTATCGTTACTGGAACCAAAAGAAATCTGTAGCAAAATGTGATGGAAAGAAGAAGGAATCTGTTACAGATAAAAAGATTACTCAAACAACTATCGTGAAACAAGAAAAAGCTGTTGAAGAAACGGTTGAAGCAAAAACTGTCAAAGATGAAACAGTTGAAGAAAAGAAAGAAATTATTCAATCAAAACCAGAGAAAACAAGACATGAAAAAGATGCTCCTAAAATTGTTGCAAAGACTCCAAAAAAGAAGACCGTTGAACCAACACAAGAAGAAACACCAACAAATAAAACTGTTGAGCCAACTGTTGAAGATACTAATACAAACCAATCAATAATTAATCAACAACTTCCTCCTGCTCCAACTGTATCTGTGTTGCCTGGACAAATTCATTCTACACGACCATACGCACTAATGCCACGTTCAAAAAGTTACTCAAAATCTCGAAAAACTGATTCACTTTCTGGACGTCATGATTTGAGTATGCAAGGAATGGTTCAAAATCCGGTACAAACTCTCAAATATCGTAATCCAAATCTTAATGTTGATGAAATGCAAAAGTATGATTTTTTTATTTTTCTATTATTTTTAAGTTGTTTTTTTAGGTTTTATCCAGCACAAAAGAAACCTCATTATCTTGATCGCCGAGAAATTGCACTTCTTTGTTGCCGAATAAGTGTTATGTTCAAAATTGTTGAAGAACTTATGTAAGTTTTTTTTAACTTTTGTTTACCGTATCTTTATATTATTCTTATTTAGTATTGCTGCAGAACAAAAATTGATTCAACTTGGCGCTGTATTGGATGGAAATGGATTCATTTCCAAACTTCCTCAAAAAGCACTTGATTATTTGGTTTCTTCAAAAGCTCCAGAATTTATTCGTTCTTTTGCTTTTGGAAATTGTTTTCGTGGTGAAATTGATTCTTCTCTTGGAAAAAGACCCACAACTTCACTCCCACTCTTGTTTGTTATTATCTTTCAACGTCGATATCCTGCTGAAAATCGACGCAAAGCTTGTGCCTGGATACGGTAACTTTTTTACGTTTAAATTTGTTTTGTTTTAATTTACATTATTCATTTTAGTCGTCAATTGCCAATTTTACGAATTGAATTCTCAATCAATGAACGTGAAAAACTGCAATATCCATTAAATGCCGTTGAACATGCAGCTGAAATGGATCGTGATGGATTTCAAAATGTTGAAGATGTTTTTACACATTCAAAAGAAGAAAAGATTCGTGATGCTGAAAAGAAAGCCAGAAAGAATTATCTTGGGGAAATGAGAAAAGAAAAGCATTTGAAAAGAAAATGATTGAATTTATTCAAAAAAGATTTTAAATTTATTTTCTATATATGTATATTTTTTTGGTAACAATATATTGTTTTGAAGGTTTTGGTTTTTTTAAATATAAAAAGTCGTAAAAATTTGTACTTTATTCGATCACATTTCATTGAATATTTAAGGGACAACTAAATAACAGATTTTTAAAAAATAAAGGCATGTCGAACAATTAATACAACAAAAGAAAAAAACAAAAGTGTTTTCTGTTTGCGCTTTTTTCTTGAAAAAGATTGACTGCCGTGAATAAAGCAAGTTAAAATAATTTTGAAAAAAAAATTGCATCATCTGTTTGTTGTTCTTTTTACCTTCTGCTCTTTGTTGAGTTAGTTTTTTAAAAGCGTGCCAAGCAGTAAAATATTGTTTTCACGCTTGTTTGAAACATTTTTTTCAAAAAATTTAAACTCTAAATTTAATTGATACAATTTTTGATATTTTTTTAAAATTTTACTTTATGTTGCTAACATTTAAAGACTTTTTAATTAATAAAATTTAATAAACATGTTTTAAAATAACCTCTTAAAAAAAAATAAAATTTAAAAAAAATCATGCCTTATTTTTAGGAAAATGAAAAGACAGTGATTATCTTTGTCTGAATTAGATTCCAACTATTCCACGGACTTATAACACAAATTTTGATTGCAAACATTTTTAATTTTTTTTTACAAATAAAAGATGTTTTTGTTTTTTTCAGTTCCTGCTATTCCAAAAATATGTGTTTTGACCAAGCTTTGTTTGCTATCACTAAGCACAGCATAACAATAAAAACTGCTCTAAAAAAATTTCTTTGTGGCAGTCAATGGAAAGTTCTCATTAGAACTATGATAAAAAAATTTCCAAATTTAATTAGTAGTAAGCAAGAAAAATGCATTCTTTATCAATTACAATCAATTATCTGAAAATATTTAAAATGGTTTAAAACCGGTTTTAACTTTTTATGGATTTTATTAGATATTTTTGAATTATAAAAAATAGCAAAATTTTTTCATTTTTTTAAAATCACGTTTCAAAATGTTTAATGCTTTCATTGATTATTTAAAAACCATATACTACAGATTTTTTTCTTTTAATTTAAAAAAAATCAGTATGCTTAAATGATAAAAATGCATACTGAACAATACGCATTTTTCTCAACAGAAGTGTTTTTTTGTTTGTTTTTTTTATTCCTTTCTTTGTTGAAAGTGTTTTTTTTAAAGCGTGTACAAAAAACAAAGCAGTAAATATTGTTTTCATGCTTGTTTAAAAATTGTTTTTAATCTAATGAAATGAATAAAAAGGTTAGCTTTATATTTATTCTTAAAAAACATAAGTATTTTAGTGACGAAAATTCCAAAAAAATTTTTACATGCCTTTTTTGGAAAATAAAAAGAGCTTTTTCATTTTTAAATTCTAACACAAATTTTGACCGTGCACTATATTATATTTTTCTGCTATAAGTATTAAGCAGTTGTTTTTTCAGTTACTTCTATTTCTTCAAATTCTTTCCAAAATCAAAAAGTGATGGTAAAAAAGTTGTTTAAATTTTAAATTTTTCTAAAAATTTTTTTGCAGACGTATATAAATAATTTATTACAATTTGAAGAAGAATTATACAAAACTTATTTATTGAATTCAAAAGATGTAAAATTTGGAGAAATCTTAAATGAAGGTAAACTAAAATATTCGAAAAACGGTTTTTAACTTCGTTTAGGTAGATTTTAGGAAATTTTGGTTATGTTCGATCTGGCACATTCACATTTAATTCTGGAACTGCAAAAATTGCAATAAAAAAGCTTAAAAATAAAAGTGATAAAAAAGGAATGTTAAAAGAAATCCATATGTTAAGTACGTGTAAACATGAAAATATTGTAACATTTTTGGGATTTATTGAACAAGAAGAAAGTGCCGATCTATGCATTATCACAGAATTAATGGCTGGTGGAGATCTTAGGACATATCTTCGTAATCCTGATATGCCACTAACCGTTGATAAAGTATTTCTATATATTTTTCAAGTTGTTGAAGGAATGACTTATTTATGTCGTAAACACATTTTGCATCGAGATTTAGCTGCACGAAATTGTTTGTAAGTTATTGGATGGAAATTAGAGCAACACACTTTTGAATATACTAATTTTATATAGATTAGATAAAAAATACGAACTGATTTTGGTTTATCAAAAGAAATGGATATAAATTATCAATACGTTTGCCGTGATACATCTGCATTACCATTTAAAATATTACCTATCGAAGAATTGGAAATATATGGTGAAAAATATAAAACTGTAAAAAAATTTTTATGTGGTGGTACTATTCAAATACGAAATAAATTTTTAGATCACATTTCGAGGTGATATTTGGGCGTTTGGTATTATGGTATGGGAAATGTTTGAAAGGGGAAAAGAAATTTATGGGGACATTAATGATGTCAGAAAATTACTAGCATTTTTAAACTCTGGACAGCGATTACTTCGTCCCCAGCATTGCCCAAAAGAATTGTAAGCTTTTTAACTGTCAAAAATTTGAAAGGTTGATTTTTATTTGTTTTTTCTTCGTTGGGTGATATAGCTCAGGGACTCAGACCTCCCCCCTTAGCGTGGGGGAGGTCTGAGTTCCCTATATCTAATATATTTTTTAAAGATTTTCTTTTTAATTATTTTTACAAATAACTTATACTTAGTTTAAAAAAAATCGATACTTCAAAAAGCTTGCCGATCTAATTGCTTCTTTTTTGATAACACAAATTGTTTACTCAGTATTTTCAAGTTTGACTGCGAAACAATGAGTCATCTCAAAATAAAAAAAAAGTTCTTTGAAAGAATGCTGACTTTTCTTTGAGTTTTGAAAAAACAAGCGCTACCTAAATCAAATTTAATTGTGTAAATTTGTGTTTATTTAAAGGGAGATATTTTAATACTTAAAAAATTCCAACTTTATTTTTATTTAATTTTAATTTTCACTTTTTCAGATATCAATTAATGATGAATTGTTGGGATAAAAATCCAACGAATCGACCATTTTATGATATAATCAAAGTTAACGTCAAACGAATTTATGATAACATTAAAGAAACTGCCACAGATTGTTTAAACATTTCAATTGAAAAATCTTCTTCTCGATATTCCACTGTCGATCCCGAATTAGCGGATATAAAACCATTTCCAACCTATAATGACACTCCTATTTTTATTAAAGGCAGTAATGGAAAATTTATGTCTGGAGAAAATGGCTTACGCCCGCTAAAATGTGATAGAAAAGAAGTAAATAATTGGGAAATGTTTACCGTGAAAAATTTTGGAAACAAGATTATTGCTTTAGAAAGTAGAGGAAACTATGTTTCTTCTGAAAATGGTGAAAAACCTGTAACATGTGATCGAAAAATTATCACAGATTTGGAAAAATTTAAATGGATTGATAATGCTGATGCAACATTTTCTGTTAAAGGAAATAATGGAAAATTTTTGACAAGAGATAATGGAGAAGGATTAATGATTTGTGATAGGGAAATCTGTGGAATTTTTGAAAAATTTACATTTATTAATTATTTTGATTTGGCATTTGTTGATAACAGTGATGATAGTACTGCTTATAATAACATACATATATTTATTAAAGGTAGCAATGGAAAATATGTTTGTAGTGAAGATGGATATGATCCAATGAAATGTGATCGGCAAAATCCAGATGGCTGGGAAAGATTTAATATTGAAGATTTGGGAGATGGAATTATTGCAATAAAATGTAATGGAAAATATGTTACCTCTGAAATTGGGGAAAGACCAATGTGGTGTAATCGTGCAACAATCAATGATTGGGAAAAATTTGAAATTATCAATCATTCTGATGACAAAACATTTTCTTTAAAAGGTGGAAATGGATGTTATGTTACAGTATCCGCTGATGAAAATCAGTTATTGTTTTGCAACGGTAAAAGTTTAGAAGAGGCAGAAAAATTTTCTTTTTGTTTATAAATCAAACTACTTTTGTGTATGCATTAAAATAAACCAATAAATATGAAATTGTCAAACCGAAAATTATTTTTGTGATAACAGATAATGAAAAAACTGCAATTTATTATCTGGAGATTATTTTTATAGAAATATGAAATGTATAGACAAACATTGTTGGCAAATTTTATATTTATTAATTAATTTATATTTATATCCTTGTACATAAAAAATTTGATGTACAACTTTATTTTAATTTTTTTTAAATTATTGCCGATACATTTTTTGTACTAGAGCTTTGTTATTTTAATTTTCAATCAGATGCTTTCGATAGAAAGGTGTGGCAATTATTTTCATGTTTTTTAAAATTTGCTTTCCTAGTAGCTTTTTATAGAGTCTTAATACTTTATTTCTTCTTTTTTTCTCTTATCACGGAATTTTTCTCCAAAAATAGATGAAATAATCGTTGTTTCTTTGTGGTTAGAAATCAAAAGATGATAATTCTTTTACTTAAAAAAGTAAATGTAATAAATGCAGCGGTAACTGTTAGGATACATACGTTAATAAATTTTCACTTTTGGACAGACAAATTTTTTTTCCCGTAAACGTAATTTATATGTTTTTGACAACTTTAGTAATGAGACAACCAAGTCTTTGGATTTTATCCCTTATAACGCGTTAATGGAGTTAGTTTAGCATATTTTTAACACATCACAGCGGAATTTTTTGGAAATAGAAACGCGAAATGTTCGAACTTTTGTTAGAACTTTTTTAATTTTTTTTCAATTTTTTTTCCATGAAACTTTGCCAGTATCTTTTCTTAGATGTTCTCTATTGTTCTAGTTTGATTCAAGTCTGTTGACAGCATATCCGCAAAGTTATACTCGATTAAAGGCGCGCGATCGAATTTTTAGTAAAATTAAGTTTTGATAGAACTTTTTTTTATCCTGCATATTTTAACGTAAAACTTTTTTGGCACTCTTCTCTCATTCGTATCTACATTTTTAGTTTTATTCAAGTTATTCTGAAGTCTACCTGAAAAAACGCAATTTTTCAAATCTTTATAAACTGAAAAAACGCATTTTTTCATTTCTATTTCCAAAATCTCCTATAGCGATTCCGCTGACATTTTTGTTCAAAAAATTGTCAATTTTTTCCAAAACTATGTTTAAAACAATATCAACAAAAAACAGTTTTTTTTCAAACTTGAATTTTTTAACACTGAGTCTTATTAAGAGGTATTTTTTGGCAAAAAAGAGATGTATTTCGAAAAATTTAAAAATAAATGTATCTCATTTTAATTAAAATTATCTAATACGGCTAAAAGATATCTTAGATGTGAGATATGAAGTCCAATAATTTTTTCTATTTTTCAGACTTTTATAAAACTTGGCAGTTATGAAATCAGATAAAACAAAGGCGAAAAAAGGAATTAAAAATGATATGGATGTTGGATGTACTCTGGCAGATAAAAACGAAGCTAAAACCAAAGCCATGGTTAACAGTAAGCGTTTTTCTAAACATATTAAAAATTTAAATTTAATTTTTTATTATATTTTAATACATACTTGTGAGATTATTAAATGCAGTTGAGGGTCAGCTTTTAAGCAGCTTTGAAGTTTAAATTTTAGAGATTTTCGAACCAATCCTTGCTAAATCAGTGTATTACTGCCATATTTGTTCTAAAAAATTTGCATCGCTTAAATTGAAAGGTAGCCATATAAAGTATGCATGCAAGAAACATGATCAATTTTATGAACATTTGGTTTCTAATGCTGTATTTTCTACGATGTCAGAACGTATGAAAGCAGAAGATATCATCGCTAATGTAACTAAAATTTTTAACGAAAAAAGCATTGATCCAGGCAAAGGAAAACACTGTTTATATGGAATCGGATATATAGATCACGATCAAGCAATGAAATTTCGTAACCAAATGGCATCTCGTTATGCAGAGCAAAAACCAGAGAAACAAAAACATCAAAGAAATTATAACCATTTTTTAAAAACAGTTGTTAAAAACATGTTAAAGATAGAAGACCCAGCTACAATTACGAAACTTAAGGAACTGCAAAAATTTTTATATATTGGTTTGTGCAAAGAGAACAAAGAAAAAGACCTACATGGCAGCACTTATCGGTTAATTTGCCACGTTAAAGAAGCATTTGCATATTTTTTACTCATGCTTGTTAATAAGAAATGTGCAGTTTTTTTAAATTGTGGAATTTACGATGATCTTGTAAACTTGTTAAAACTATCTATCTTTAAATGTGCAGAATATGAAAAATTGGTGGAACGAATGTTTATCGCAACCTGCTTTAGTAATCTTCCACTTCATGTGGCACAATTTTTGGAATTGTGTTGTATTCAGTCTACTTGTTATCAACTGGCTGGAAATTCTACCTTAACAAATACAACTATATTTAATACCATTTCTCTAGAGATTAAACACAAAATTGGTGCACAAGTATTGTTATTACTCAATGACAGCATGAAGAAAACATTTAATCCGTTAACTTACCTATTTTCAATTTATTCAGGGGAATTAAAACCCGATGATGTTCGTGCCGTAGCCATTGAAAACCATGTTCCAAAGCTTGATTTAAATATATTGTCTTTAACCCAGTATTCTAATATTGAGGCAATGCGAACCTTGTTTGAAAAAGATGGACCTCTTAATAAGGTGCTGAAAATTAAAAAGCAAAAAAGTATTGGTGGTTCCACTTTTGGTAAGTAAAAATGTTAGTTTGCAAAACTTTATATAAAAGCGTTTTAGCATACAATGAAAATCTGCAAAATTTATTGCAACATTGGGGACTTTTTTCACCAAGTGAAATTTCCAATGCTTTTGATCGAGTAACTATTAAAAAAAAACGCTTGGAAATTGAAGCTGTAATTAAAGAGCTGTAACATTCCAAAAATTACAGCCTAATAAACCTGTGATTTTTGCGGGAACAATAGATGAATTTGTTAAAGCCTATAAAGAATGTTTTAATGGATATTTAAGAGTTAACCACAATGGGAAGAAAAATCGTATTATGTGCCCATATTGCAATTTCAAAGCGGATAATGCTTACAGGCTAAAATTGCATATGTCAAAAATGCATATTTCAACGTCTCAAAGCACTTGTAGTTTGTGTAACGCGCCAGTAAATGCTGTAAGGCATTCAGTTTATTGCAGAAATGTTGACTATTATGATTGTGTAAAAGATATGAAATGTTTTCCTGTAGAATCTCGATGTTCAAAGTGAAAATATCGCCTGTATTTATTAAAAAATTGAAGTATTTTTTCTAACAGTGTTTTTCAGAAAGGGGATATTGGTGATTTTTTTTTAAAAACATTGATTACATAGAATGTTGAATTTTTGTTTTAAAAATTGTTTCATGGGTACACTGTACAGGGTATTCAAAATAAAGTAATAACATTTTTGGATTTTTCGCAGTTAATCCCCCTTTCAATAGTCCTTCGCAAATTTGCATAAAAATGTTGACTTTACGTTGAAAATTTAAAAGGATGGTTGGGTGGTTGAATAAGGTGTTCTTTTTACGGCTGAAAAATGAAAAAAGGGGGGATAAACTGCGAAGTACTTATTTCTTGAGTACTTTACAAGTTTTCAATATTTTATCACCGATTAGACAGAGAAAATTTCACTGGTTTTGTTTTCACTTCAAATTTTTAATGTAGTCAATTATCTATATAATGAATGAAAACAGAAATAAAAGTGCGCTACAGATTCTATTTTTAATTAACCAAAAAAGCTTGTTTCGGAAACAAAAAAACGGAAATAAAAGTGTTACCTTTATATTAAGTCGCGATTATCCGAGGTAATAAGATTATCTCTTATTATTTTTGTCTAGATAAATAGGTAACAATAAAACTCAAAAATATGGATTTCAAAAATTGAACGTTTTAAAAAGTGCAAGGGTGTTTTTTAAATATTTCATCTTTTATTCTAAAAATGGCACAATGGTAAGTGATAAACTAAATTTTTCAACAACAAGTTAAATATTACAAAATTAATTTAAAAATAAAAAAAAATTAATTTTCCTAAATTGTAGTCAAATAACTTTAATATTTTATGTTGCAACTTTGTTCATTTTTGGTTACATTCTTTTTTACAAATGTAAGTTTTGTTAATTTCCAGTAATTAAAAAAAATAAATTTAAAACATACTAAATTTCAGGTTTACCTTTACAAGAATTACCAGAAATTGATGACAAAATAATATTTAAATACCAGCAACAAGCTTTAATTCGTCAACGAATTTTACCTGAAAAAATTGACATTGATGGATATGGAATTTTGTATAATGTTTTAGTTCCAGAAGTATTTTGTAAAAATTTAATTCGGATTGGATATGTTGGAGATGGTGGAAAATGGGTTTGTAATCCAACAAATTTGCTTTCATTTGAAAGTTGCACAATTTATTCTTTTGGAATGAACAATGATCCAAGCTTTGAAGAAGATTTCCAAAATTTTTTAAACAATAAATGCAAGCTTCGATGTATAGACAAAGATGATCAGAATGATGCAACAACGGAAAGATTAAAAAATGTAAATGGGGCATTTAAAAAAGCTTTAATTGGTGCCAGAAAAGATGACAGCTTAAACATGTTTCAAATCTCAGATATTGTTGCTGAATTTGGTGACACTAAAATTGATATCCTTAAAATTGATATTGAAGGAGCTGAATTTGATAATGTAGAACATTTGTTTCCACTTCCGATCTGTCAAATTCTGATCGAGATTCATGGTCAAACTCCAAAGGAGACCTTAAATCTTTTGAGGACTTTATCCGAACATGAGTATTATTTATTTAGCTATGAAATTAATGGATTTCATCATCATTTAAGTGAATATAGTTTTATTCATAAAACATGTTTTGCAGAATATAGTGTTAAAACTGTTTATGGAAAATATTTAAGTAACGATAAATAAAAGTTCTAACGTCTAACAAATTCAAATGAACAAATTTTTAAACAGCTATAAATCATTTTGTAAAATTAATTATCATAAAAAATTGTTAGTTTATTTAAGATAAATTTGGGGTAGGATTATTCCATTCTGCTCTGACATTTTTTATGTTGTATATATTTCGAAATTCATTAAAAAAACGAATCGATAATTCCAATAGAGCCAAAGACTGCCGTCGTTTTTCTGTCGCATTTCTTAACCCACGTATCGCCCGCAAATTTACCGAAATATGTATTGATTTTTTTTCTGCTTTTCTAAGCAGCGAAATACTTTTTCTAGTAAATCCAACTCTCAAAATACATTTTTTAAATAAACAACGATCTTTGAATATTTAAATGTGGTTAAAAATTTGTTTCACGAAAAAAATCCAAAAATAATAGTTTTTTATGTAATTAATTATTTTAATATTTAAACAAACTATAGTGTATCAATATAAGCACGTTATTAAATAATAATATATTGATTTGCGGCAAAACGCTTTTTTTTTAAACAAAGCAGTTTAATTTTTTTACAAGCATTTAAAATAAAGCTTTTATTAACAGCTTTACTTTTTTTATAATTTTTATAATTTTTGTCAGCATCGTTACAACAGTTTGATGTCTAGCTTTGACTCTGTTTTCAATATACTTGATGTATTTTCGAGTATTTATGTAAAGAACTACATTTTTCTTGCTACTTTTTTAAAATTAAGAATGATTTAATAAATAATTAACCTTCTAATTAAATCTAAAAGTAAAATAAAAAAACGTGATAAATTTTTTTGTAAAAATGCGGTTAAAATATTTTGTCTGTGTTTGTCAAATATTAGCCAAGTCTTAGTTCGATTTGCCAAAAACAATGTTTTGACAAATTTTAAGTTTTTTCACCTCATCAAAGTGCCGGGTTGCGAAAAGGTTACCTTTTATTTTTTCTTTTTCATTTCTTTTTTTCAAAATTAAAACATTTTTATCTTTAGTAAACTTGTAATGCTTCTCTGATTTCTGTTTCCCTTTTTTATATCCATTTAAGTCGATATAAAAATGAATAGAAAAGTTGTGTGAACAAATAAAGTTCGTTTCGTTGAATAATTTTTCGTTGATTACATATCAAAAATAGATAGATTGACATCTTCTGCTTGCCCATGTGAATTTAAAATATATATTTTACTGCTTTTATGCTGTTCAGGTTTAACGTTTAATATTTTTTATATTCAAAAATTGACATGAAAATATCCAGTTTAAATCGAAATTTTGAAAAACCATATAAAATTTAATTCTCCAACTTATTGTCAACAACTTTTTTTCTTTAACTTCTTTAATTTCCATTTAATTGTAGGGCAATAATTATTGAACAAGTATTTCAAAAATACCATAATTAGCTAATATTGTTGTTTTTCTATAAAAGTAATAAAGGTTTTTTGGACAACCGACCTTTTAAAATATCATCATCACTTGTTAAAATAATATGGTTTCGATCCTTAATTTTTGGATAATCAAAAATAGGAAGTGTAAAATCATCATCTAAATCCAATGAATTCTTTTCCATTGGTTTTGAAGTATAGTTATATTTTACATTACTATAATGAATAATGGCCAATTTTATTTGTTCCGGTAAATTACTTAATTCTTTTTCTCTCATTCGAAAATCGTTGCAGTATCTACATCGATGCAACAATTCATAAATCTTATCAGAGTTTAATCCATTATCATACTGAAGAGCAACGCAAGTTTTTATTTTACTTTTCTCTGCTTGAAATGGCTTTTTTAAAATCACCTCAGCAACTCCAATTTTTACAAATGCCATCCAATTTGCAACAGTATCATATATCATTTCGCCAATTTCATCAGATGATTTTGTTGTTAAGTAATTTTCAAATGTAACAATGAAATTATAAAAAGATTTATTCCGAAGCTTCCCTGTTAGCTTACTGCATAACTTTTCTAATCTTAAAATAAAAGCCGTCTCACCAGGTAATGCACATTGTAAAAATACATGCGGAGCTTGAAATTTTGTTGCATTTGTTCCACAAGAAATTTGATCATCAGTCAAAATAAAATGAACATATGCATTCTCTTTATGAAAGTTTGTTGGACAATCATAATTGATTCCCCGGCATTGATTGTTAACTTCTAAGCAAAGCTTAAACAAATCTTGCGGCAATATTTTATCAAAATCTTTATAATTGCCTCTTAATTCGGTTTTAACTTTAATTGATTTCATTACAGCATTATAACATGGGTTTTCTCCAATCATAAGAAAATATTTTATGTCTGTAAAACTTTGAATTATTTTTAACATATGATCTTTGTTTCCCATATTCTTCACACATATAGTTTCACAGTGTTTTACTTTCACGCCGATAGCTTCTAATCCATCACATAATTTCTCGCCAAAGCTGACATCCACTTTGTCCTTTATTTCTTCTTCAATTAATATCAAAGTATCTTCATTTTCTATTACTCCAGGTAAGTGTACTGTAAACCCAGTGAAATATTTGTTCCTTAATATTTCGTCATAGTGTAAATTTCTTGTTGATGTTGATATCATTGACATTAGTTGTAAATTTTTGGAACAAATAAAAAGCAAGAAATACGATTTTTTTTTATTATCCCATTTGCTTTTATATTTTTTTCAAAAGAGGTGCAGTTAAAAGATTTACCACCCTTATTTTTTTTTTAAAATATTTTATAACGTTATCAAGAAATAGTTGATCATGATGCTTGCTAAATGAAAAGTTATTTGATAACGCATCACAATTTTGAGGAAGTTATTGCTGCTGTTTTTGCAATGTTTTACGGTGTAGCTGTGACATGTAACATAGCTGTAATGGTAACAAACAAAAAAATTAAAAATTTGTTAAACTTTCTTTTCTTCTGAAAATATTATATTTTGTTTTTTTTCCAAAAAAGCTATTTTCAAAAGTAGATTCTTGTTCACCAAAAGTTTTTAAAAGAATAGAAAATTGCTTTAAAATTGTGATGCTGAAAACGGATTTTAACTTTATGTGCTCATGATAATATGTGAAAGCGTTAGCTTTTCATATAAAGCTACTTTGCAACTTTAAGAATTATATCTGATTAAATGGAAAAGCTTTAATTTTAAAAAACGTAAAAATAATAATAATTAAAATGAAGCAGTCACCTTTATTTGTCATTTTTAATAGACATAGAAAAAACATATTATTTGTTTGTTGTCGTTTCTTGTAAAGAACATGCTTCATAAATTTGGGTACTAACGTCGACTCTTTAAAAATGCAAATTATTTTACATCATAGGGTCACAAGTCTTTTAAGCTTCATTACTTTTCTTTGACTTTAAATTAAATTATTCTCTACTGAAGCAATTTTGTCTTTTTTCAACAAAAATTTTACTTTACTTTTTGCACATCTTCGTACTATCTTTTTTGGTTGCTATATTTCATTTTATCTCTTTGAAAAATTGTCTCTGAATAAAATGGATGGATATTTATATTCACTATTAATCCAAGAAGTTTATGCTTTTTTAATCTCAGCTCTATCAGTTTACATTTCAATATATTTATTATTTCGATATAAAACTCTTCAAAAAACAAATGATTTTTCAACGTTAATGATTGCATATTTTGGATATGTTTTTATTTATTCAATGACAAATATTGTTTATCATTTTTATCTCTTCGTTCTTTGGAGGGTAGATAAACAACAAGTTTATGATGGAAAAATAATTTATGCGCTTGGTGCAATTCCATGGGTTTTTATGTATACAAATAGTGCCATCGAGTTTTTTATTTGCTTGGAACGTTGTTTTCACATCCTCTTCCCAATGACTTACAGTGCACATTTTAAAAAATGGTATACGGTATTTGCATTTTTTGCTATAATTTTGTTGTTGATTTTGGTGGTGTACTTAAATGATTTGGTGCCAAGATTTCCAACTACCTCAGCAACAGAATGTCGCTTCTTTGGTTGTTATGTTCAATTTGCATATTATCTTCGAACGATATTTTTAGTTAGCAATCTTTTTGCTGCAATTTTTCTTGCAGGGCTAATTAAATTTTCATTTAAAACAAATTCTTCAAGCGTTAAACGGATGAATATGACCGTGCTACTCATGATGGCATGTAATACTGTACTTGAAGTTATTCCATTTGGTGGTGCACTTTGGTATAATTGGGTAAGTGAATTTGATGACAAAGAATGACGT
>CABFKO010006620.1:1417-13965 GCA_901766855.1 Panagrolaimus sp. ES5
GAGTTAATTTTAATTAAAATTTTTTTTTAAATTTGTTAAATCTAAAATTTGGTTTATCTTTTCTATAATTTAAAAATAAAAACAACAATTTAATTTTTGTGTTAAATATAGGTTCATCACATTCGATTAAATGATTATATTGGCCCATTTGCGCCAACTTTTACAGCGATAAATACAACAATTTTGGCATGGATTTATTCAAAAACTTTAAGAGATACTTTTAAATTGGCATCAATAAATGATGCCAGAATTGGGGAAGCTTTGAATACATAAAAAATTATTTTGTTTTTTCTTTTCCTGCAAAAAATAGCAAAACTTTTTTTGCAGAATTCGTTGTTGAAATTTTGTTAAAAAATGTTGTTGTTTGTTGGCACTTGGTTGCACCAACATGGTGCCTCTTTTTTTTCAAATAAATTTAAAATCATTTTTACAAGTTTTTGAACTTTAAAATTATAAATGAGTTGTTTTAAATATAAATGTTAAATATAGGTTAATCCGATATTAATTATAGAAAAAAAACAGATTAAATTTATATCAATCTCAATCAGATTTTGGCAAAACGTTTTTCAACGTTACTGCTGCTTCAAGTTCTTTTACATTCGATTCGCTTCGATTTCGAAAATTTTTGTAGGTTTGAAAAACATTAATTTTTTTTATGAATTTTAGTTGCTTTTTTTTGGAACATATCTTTGTCATAATACTTTTTCATTTCTTTACGCTTCCGTGTTTTTGAAGCATTAGATATAAACACAGACAAACTCTTCTGCAGTCTTCCAATAGTGAGGAAGAATTGAAAGAATGGTTGCCTATATTTCTCGCTGTTGGAAGACTGTTGGAACTCTTCATCGCTGTTGAATTTAAAAAAAAAGTTTTTTTTCCAACAGCCTTCATGCAGTCTTCCAACAACGAGGAATATAGGCAAACAGTCTTCGAATTCTTCCTCACTGTTGGAATGCTATTGGAAGACTGCAGAAGAGTTCATCTGTGAACCAATTTTTACTTTTCAAAAAACAACGTTTTTTATATATTTCCGTTTTGATTTTAAAAAAAGAGAATCGTGTAGTTTTTGTCGTTGAACATATTTATTGGCGGCAACAATTTAACACAAATTTGTAAAGGAATACTTGTAGGCTCAAATAAGATGTTTACTCAACTTAAAAATCTTGTTACTGGATCTGTCAATCTTATGAAAAATGTTTGTGAATTGTAAGTTTTTTTATTGATTTTATTGTAAACACTTTTATTATTTTATTATTTTTTAGGGAAGATGGTATTGAAGCAGATTGGTATCCGGGTATTCAATTAAAGGGTCAATATGATACTCCAGAAAAGAAACTTGATCTTTTACAAACTTGTAAAAATCAAACGCCTGAAAAAGCTTTAAAATCTGATTATCCAACAATTAAAGTTATCTCTGAAAAGACTGCAAATCAACGAAGAGCTAATTTTCAAAAATCACCAACAAACAAAGAAATTAGAGAAGAATTTTTGGCAAATGTATGGGTTCATGTTAAAATGCCATCTGAATTTAGTTATTCGGTAAGCTGTTAATAGTTCTGCATGTTTTTTTAAAAGTTTTTTTTTTCAGGGTGCAATTATGTTAAATTGTGCTCGTCAAGGATTATTGCATAGTATTCTTCGGCATTTTGATGATTGGGCAAAAATAATTCCAGGCTTTCAAAGTGGAATTAATTCTGATATTCAAAAACAAATCAATCAAATTGGTAGCGCAAAAACTCCTTCTGAATCTAGAAAATTGTTGGATGAATTCGATTCAGTTTTTAGTGGCTTGGAAGATGCATCTTTAATTGGTATGTTCTTTTTAGGTTCATGATTTCAGAACAAAAAACATCATTTTTTCAGTTTTGCATGAACGTCAAATGGAAATTTTTCGGTATCTTCAAAAAAATGTAACATATGCAAATTATCTTGGAGAAGGCTGTAATGATCGTGGCTCACAACAAGTTTATTGGAAAATTAAAGATGATCCAATTTTGGCTACATGTGTTTCAGGACAATTATTTTTTCCTGATTCAGAATTTCAAGATTCACGTCCAATTCGAACAATTGTTACTGTATTTGCTATGCCAAAGAAAGATTTTAATGATCAATTTATTGTTAAATTGTATTAAAGATTTGTTATTGTAACTTTGACAATCGTTGAACATGTTTTTTTGAGTTGTAGCAATTATGCTTTTTGTTAAATAAATTGAAATTTGTTTTTTTATCTTTTTTCTTAACTCATTTTAAAAATGACAGTTTGAAAACGATTATCCAAAATACTTTTTTTTTGTGAATCATTTTTAAATTTTTATGATTGCATGTTTCGTCGATAATATTCATCAAAAATGGTGAGATGAATTTGTGGAAATTCAAAATTTTTTGTCTGGTAAATATTAGAAAGAAATGTGCACGGTTTTTTTGAAGTTCGGTAAGTTTAACAAAAATTTATTAGAATTCAAAAAAATCAACAACAATATAAAATAAATCAACAAAAAAACTAAAAACTTATTCTTTTCCAAAAACATCATCACCAAATTTAAGGCGCAATAATCGAATGGTTTTCTCAGCTTGAGTTGTAACTTTCTTATTTGTATCTTCCAAAAGTTCGCTAAGATATTGAACAATCATTGGTAAAAGTGGTGCCAACGAATCTCCAATACGATCAACCAATTGTTCAAAAATAAGAATAGAACGATGACGAATTTTAGATGATGAATTACGAGTTCGAGTAAGTAAAGAGTTACAAATTTCACGATTGAAAATATCGACTGATGCCTCAGCAATACTGTAGATGCAATTGTTAAGATGTGGAACACATCGATCTTCATGTCCAGAAACTTTGATATTTTCAATTTCATCCAAAACAGCTGGATATGAGGCTTTAACCAAATCTCTAAAAAAATTAATTTAAATTAAATTAAATTTTTCAAAAAAGAAAAGTCAAAAACATACTCAGTAAAGAATGTTGAATGTCGAGCACAATTATTAATAAATTTAAGGATCAAAATAATTAAATGATTTGCTTGAGCAGCTTCAATGGTATCTTTTTGAGTTCCATCAATAAATAACTGATCAGAATCAACTTTTGCAGCACTAAGATTCTTTAAAATTTTAATTGATAAATCAAACAATTGAGAAAAATATGGAATAGCAAGATTGTGATAAGAATCATAAAATTGATTGGCAAAATTGAAGACAGTAATTGCCATAAGTCGAGTATTACTTGGATCAGTAATTGAAGCTTTAACATGTTCCACAAGGCTGTTAACAATTGGACGTAAACCATCAGCTTTGAGATGATCAATAAGAGCCAAAAATGCAATCAAAATTGAATCTTCACATTGATTATAAAATTCAAACTTCTAAAAAAATATTAAATACATTTGTATCAAACAATGATTTACAACTAACCTCAACTTTTTTATCACTTTTTCGGAATTTGAATAATATCATAAACATTTCAACAAGTTGTTCAATAACTTTTGTAATATAATCTGTTTTTGTATGTTTAATTGAATCAGCAATTAAACCAGTAAGGGATGTCAAAGTTAATGGGCGCTTCATAAGTTTTGATGAAACATTTGTGAAAGGTCCAACGAGTAAACGAATTTCTTGTTTAGAAATTGCAGTTCGAATAAATGTTAGCCTAAGACGTATATTATCCATTCTTGGTGATGATACTGCAGATTTATTAATGTCGTCACCATTTGAAGTATTAGAATCAGTCATATATTTTGCACCAAGTTGACTAACAACATGAATAAAAGGTTCATAAAAGTTTGTAATAAACTTCGATGAATGATCAAAGAGTCTTTGAGAGCAAGTAAGAGCACAAAGAAGAAGAACATCATCACCATATTGCTTTCCACATCTCAAAATGTTAAAATAAAAAAAAATTCCTTTTTAATTAAATTAAAAACATACAATGAAAGTTGACTTCTTTTTCGACGACTATTAGCGGGTGTTGTTGCAGCTTCTCCTTCAGAAGCTTCTTTTTGTTTTTCAGCTTCAATTTGTTCAATGATATCTGCAGCCTTCTTTTCACAATCACGAAGAATTTCAATTGTATTTGAACAAATTGCTTCAGAATAAAGTACTGTAGATTTAAGATTTTGACTTCGAACAAGTTCACCAACTAATAATAAAATGTTTCCAATCATTGATTCGTCAAAAGATGCCCAATCACGAAGCTAAAACAAAAAAAAAATGTTATTAATAAAAATTACAGTATAAGAAATATGTAAACACAAACCAATGCCACACATTTTTCCATAGTTTCTGTAAAAACTTTTTGTCCATCTTGTGGCGGAATTTTTTTTGCAACAAGTTTTAAACTAAATGCAGCATTCTGACAAAGAATAATGTCATCCCGCTTTTCAGCAGGTGTAATCCATTCATTTAATTTCTTTGCAAATTTCATCAAATATTCTGTATGAATATCACCTTTATCATTTGAGTGATCAAAACCACTTTGTGCAATCATTTTAACATTGAGAAGTTGCATTGCTCGATCACGAATATGTGGTGCAACACCTTTTTGTTTATCATCAGCATCAATTAACAAATCACAAATAATATGTCCTGAGACATTTGCTGGTAACAAGCAACGCATTCGATCACAAATAATATCAGCTTTTGCAGCGAGAGCAACCCAATATCGTAAAGCTTGAACAGCAGCATTTTTGTCATTTTCTGTTGCATCTTTTGTTTGCAAAAGTTTTTCTTGTTCATTTTCAGCAACTTTAAAACCATTTTCCATAAAATCTGCAACATTCGTTACAGTAATCAACAGCTTTTTTCCAACTTCAAGCATTCTTTCATATAATTTTTCATCATCCAAAGCACCAAGTTGTTCATAGAGAGGTTTATAATTAAAAAATTTAAGCACCCATCCAAAAATCAAAAATCGAAAATATCGTAATTTTTGAACTGATCGAGAATCTCTGTCGAAAACGATCAAGTCATTTGCATTTGTATTTGAAGTTTTAAGTCTATCAGCAGCACTTTGATGATCAGCACCAAGCTTCATAACATAATCAAGAAGATTGATAGCAGTAATTAATTGGACTTCTGGTTCAAATTCTCCAATAAATTCAAGAGTAATTTCATGAATAATATCAACATCAGTCTTCTTTGAAGTTGCTTTTTGCCATTTTGTGCAGAAATTGTCATAAATTGATCCTAAGAAAATCCATAAATCTTCTGGTGATACAGTATTTCCAACCGCTCGAAGGATTCTCATTCGACGATGTGCAGGAATATCAATTAAAGAAACAGCAAAAATCTTGGAAACTTCAAGAAGTTTTTGTCGAATTTTATATTTTGCTGCTTTTGTATCAGTTTTTTCAGAAGTCATAATTGCAGTAAATAATGCATTTAAAGCTTCTTCAACAACCGAAAGTGTTAAATCATTATCTTTCTTCAAAATTCCACAATCACCCATAAATGTAAAAACTGACATAATTTGTGTAACAACACGACCCTAAAATACAGTAATATATAAAAAGGGTATTAGCTTTATAGAAAAAACAACTTACAGGAATATGAGGTGCAAGTAAAGCCAAAATATGTAATGCATTTCTCAAAACGTTATGATCATTTGTAAAACGAATAACTTTAACAATTGAATCTAATCGAAGGCTGTTGCTCAGCAAGGTTGCAGCATCCGGTTGTTGAACATGTTTCAAGAAAAGTGAAATAGTTAAACTCAATTTATAATTATCCAAATCAGAAATCTTCTTTGCTTCAATAACCCTGAAATAAATTGTTGTATAATTTAAAAAAAATAATAAATAAATAAAAAACTAACTCTTCAATTAGATCAAATAAGAAAACAAAAAGACGAGCATCTGCTTTGTAATGTGTATTAATATTAAGAATTTCAAGAACAAAAAGTAAACGCTTTTTATATTGTTCATCAGTTTCATTCAAAAATAATGGTTCTGCAGTTTTGACTCCAACTGGCTTTGATTTCTTTGGTTGAGGTTCTGTTTTTGCTTTAGAAAGTAATTTAAAAACAAAATCAGGATTCAGAGTAATCTAAAAAGGTATAATTATATAGAGGATACGGTAATTCTATAAACATACATGAGAAAGAGCAACTTTAATTTCTTCTTTGACTTTAACCTTTGAAGTTGCAACAAATGTAATAACTTTAACAGCAAAAGTTTCAAGATCATCATTTGTAAACTTTTGAAGATATTCCGGCTTCTTAAATGATTGAAGCATAAAAGTAATTTCATCCCATTTATTTTGTGAAAACTTGAAGAGAATCTGAAGTGGAGATTCAGAGAATGGCTTCCGTTGTTCAGGCTCAGCAATATTGCTGATTACAGTATGACGCTAAAAATTTGAATAAAGATATGTTTTAAAAAAACAGAAAAATAAATTTACATCAAGCTTTTTAGCTTTATTTTCATTTTCATCTTTTGCATCCTCAGCACTTTTTGTACTACTTGTTCTTCGACGTCTTTTTCTTCGTCGTTCTAAATCGAGATCACCAATTTCATGGGGTTGAATTTGACATTGTTCAATCAACAAACAGAGTTCACTTTCATTCTTTTTCTTATATTTTGAACGAATTACATCAAATTCAGGACCAAATCGAAGAATAACAGCTTTTAAATTTCTTTGCAATGTTTTTGGAATTTTAATATTTTCATTTTGAACTAAATTTTCGATTACCAAAGTCATAAGATCAGATGCTTGACGAGGAGAAAGTTGATTAGCTACCGTAGTAACATCAAAAATTGCCATAAGTTCAGAAAAATCATCATCTTCCACTCCTTGATTGAAAATGTTAAGCAGGGTGGCCCAAAAAGGTTTTAAAAATCCAGCAAGATCTGCTTCAATTTGAATTTTTTGAAAATAATCATCAAGATTAAGTTCTTCACGACGTTTAATGAGTTTTCGAATACTTTTTATTGGAAGACTGTCCAAAGATTGACGTTGACAAATAACAATCAGGGTATCCATTGCAGTTGAAAAAATAGATGATTTAACTTTCTAAAAAAATAATTTTTAGGTAAAGTCAAATATCATTTTAAATAATTACGTTTAAAAGCAAAGAAATAATTGGAAAAAGTGTTTCTTGTGTAAATGTTACGGTCATTGAAAGTTGAGTAACAAGAATCATTCCAGCAATTTTATAAGGAAGAATTTTTGACCTAAAAATAATTCTTAAGAGTACAAAAATACCAACAAAAATCAGCTTACTTTAAAGCAATACCAAGTTGAGGCATAATTCTTGATATAAGTTGATCACTTGCATTTGCAGGATCTTCGAACAAGCTGGCAACTAATTTAGTAAAAAATAAAAAGAAATATTGATAATTTTTGGTAACAAATTCTTCATCAAAGGTCTACAAAAACTTTGTTTTACAAACCTGAACTCTTTTCAAACAATTAAAAAATAAAACCTTTGTTAAATTATTCAAAAAATTTCCAACAGCTCCAATCAAATGCATATTTCCACCAGCAATTAAGCATTGTCTTGTAATAAAGTTGAAAGGAATTGGTGCCCCTTCTTTTGTAACCTCTTTCATCCATTGCCAATCATTCTTTTTTATCATTAAAATTGATCCTAAACGACCATAAGAATTCATATCATGGAATGGAAGGAATGCAATGGCAAGAAATTCTGCATCAAAGCTATGAATCTAAAAATTAAATATAGATTTTATGTATGAAAAAAATTGTAAGATTACTTGATATCGATAAATTAGCCATTCTAATACTTGTTTGCATGCTTGATGATGAAAATATGGTGCCAAAAGTGTTATCATTCGTTCCAAAGATGCTGTAATTTTTTCATTTTCTTCTTTTGTTATCATTGAACGATTAAAATCCAATGAAGTTTCAGCAAATAGCTCTGGTTCCCATTCATCAATTGTTGGATCAATCTTCTTAAGTTGTGCTAATCCAACTAATCCTAAAAATTAAAAACATATTACAACCACGTCTTTTATGGGCATATTAAAACGAACCAAGTTTATAAGCTTGCTCTCGATCCAAAGAAGCAGCTTCTTTTTTATTAAAGAGCAAACTTGAATGATCTCTTTCTACTCCTTGTCCAGTAGAAGGAGCATCTTTTAAACGAGCAAGTTGACGTGACAACGATGTCATTTGTTATCTTAAATACCATACAATAAATAAATAATATAAATACAGTAATAAAGGAAAAGATATTTCGTACAGTAAAAAAACTGACAAAAAAACAACAATATTTTATATTTAAACCAACAAAAATTTCACGTTTATTGAAAGACTATGGTAAATAAAATATACAAACAACATTCAAAAAAGATATATAGAGACAATCTAGCCGATATGATTTTAATACTTTTAATTTTGAGATCAAGGATGACATACTAAATTTGCAGTATTCAGCGGTATATCGAGTATCATCATTATTTCGGAGGAAATGTGCTCGTCTAAGGATGAGATCTTTTGATTCAACAAATTCAAGGGTAATAATTAATACAGGACCATTTAATGCAGGTTTAACATTTGCTCTTGAAATTGAATCACCAATACCAAAATATCGAACAACATCCATAGCAGCAAGATGATCTTGATCACGAATATCATTTACAGTTCCATTTGGTAATGCTCATAAACCAATAACAACAAAAGATCGCTTTCGACGTTCATTTTTACTTGCTTGACCATTTTGCCGATTATGTTTTTATCTATCAGAAAAAATATGTTGTTGATGAGAACCATTATAATTAGAATTTTCAGGAAAATAATCAGGCATAATTTTGGTTAAAAAATAATTCTAAACATTTTGAGTTCCAAAAATGAAATGTTTGGGTGACAGTTTGCCATAGATAAAAAAAAGTTACTGTAAGTTGTTAAAATTGATAAAACTTCCAACTGAAAAACAATTATTATTTTTTACTAGATGTAAAAAAGAAAAAACATTTCTTTTTAAACTATTACGCTTTTTGATAAAAAAAAACCCATTTTTAAATATAGACAAAATTTTTACCCAACAAAATTTTTCTTGTCCGTCGCTGTCAATGATGGATGTGCAACATGCGCTAGCAATGAAAAATGTTGTGTTGCAAAACACCGCAATAAACAAATGCGTTCCCATCAATGCAACTTTAGCACTAAAAACGTGGGCCAAAAAAACTTTTTTGTCTATCGGATGTTGCCTTTAACGCATTTGAATATATACAGGCTTTGTATACAGGGTGCTTCAAGAAATTCCCCGATTTTTATTTGGCTCACAAATTGTTTTTGTTTGATTTAAACAAAAGGTAATTGCGCAGTGATACTTAGTTTTTACTTATTGTTACTGCGCTATTACGTTTTGTTTAAATCAAACAGAAACCATTTGCGATGACAATTGGGGAATTTCTTGAAGCACCCTGTTTTTCTATATTGCTTTTAATTTACATGTTGCATTGTTGCTTTTTTTTATATATTAATTACTAGCTTTTAGAACTTTTAAAAGATGGTACGTATATGGCATGGAACTCTCAAACAACCTTTTGCTGTTAAACTATTTAAAGGAATTTGGGGAAGTCATCCAAAATTTATGAATCGAACTGTTATGGTTAATGGAAATGATGTTGATGGAGCTTTTCAAATGTTAAATCGGTAATTTTTTCATTTATTTCTTTTTTAAAAACTCTGTTTATTCACAGTAAATATGTATTTTCAGTTTAATGGAAAATGAAGGATTGTTAAAAATTATTAGACGAACACAATATTATCAAAAACCGTATATGCAAAGAAAACAAACATCTTTGGAAGCATCTCAAGCAATATTTAATGAAGATATGAATCGTAAAATGAAATTTTTAATGAGAAAAAATCGTCTTGAAGCATATCCTGGCCAAATGACAACTTAATTTTTTGATAGCATATTGTAGTTTGAACATTGATGGATGTCTATTTTGATTTTTTGGTAGAAATAAATTAATGCTTAGATCTTTTTCATGAATGTTTACTTTTCATCTAACTGATTATATCATATTGACAAAATTTTATCTGGTGAAAAAACTAATTAAATTTATACAAATTGAACAGAATATTAAAGAAAAGTATCTGTTAATGACGTATATCTAAGCACGACCTGAGTTTGTTCGGTGTTGCTAATTAGGTTCATTTTAATTTAATGTTTAGTTTTTCGATTATTTGTAGCGCTAAATGAAGGCTTGATTTTGTAAAAACACAAAGAACGGTTAATATGTAATGATACAGTTTTAATTGATACATTCAGTTTTCCTCACTAAGCTTTGCTTGGAGTGAGATATTCGTAAAGAATAAATAAAGTCATCTATCATTAAAATTTTATGTGTTTTAAAACTTAAAAGTTACGGTTTTACATAAACGCGAAATTAAAAGGCGTTGTTGTATCATTTTTTAAAATTTACACTGACATTAAATATTTAGCCCACTCATTGTATTTTAGTAAAAGAACTAACAATTTATAAAATTTTTTAAATTGTTGGATCTTTTACTAAAATACCAGATCCGCCATAGTCTTGTAAAACAAAAAGTTCAAAAGGAAATCAAATTATTTAATAAAAATTCGAGATCTATGAGCCGATATTGCGACAACGTAAAGTTACAATTAGAAAAATGTTTTTTGAACACCAAGGCAAAAAATGAATGTTGCAAAAAATTTTTGGCTTTACGGTTACGGTAATAAAAAAAGTGTGCAGTACCTGTTATTTATAAATCAACTTCAATATTTTTTTACGTAAAGTAACAAATGTTTATATTTTTAATAAATAAACTTTTAATAACATATTAAAACAACAAATTTACTTTTACATTATAAGCTATCATTTACTTTTCTTATTTTCCAAGAGAAAAAGAACTTGACAAATATTTTCAAATAAGCATTTTAGAATATGTTGAGAAAAAACTTTTTTACATCCCTGTAAAATTATCATATTAAGAACATATTCACTTGAATTTCTTTATATTTTTTCACCTGTTTTTGCTCATTTGAAGCATTTTTATGTATGTGTTGTGTCAGATTTGGGGAACCGTCGGTTCTCGGGAACCGACGTCGGATATTAAGAACCGACGTCGGTTTCCAATATGGGACGTCGGTTTTTGAGAACCAACCATAAAGATGATGTTCTCAATATCTGACGTCAGATATTGCGAACCGAATAAAAAAACTTAGTTCCCAATATCCGACGTCAGATATTGAGAACCATTACCGTTCCCAATATCTGACGTCGGTTCCCGGGAACCGACGGTTCTCAATATCTGACACAACATATGCATTTATTTAATACACGTAAAAATTTTGCGTAATTACAAAAAAAGGTGTTGTCATTTTTGTACCTTTGTTATACATGAATGTGTCAAATTTTGGCCGAGTTACTTGGAATATTGATAGATCTGTAACTGATAGATTGAATATTGTGCTCTTGTGGACAAATGTGTTGGGAGTAATTTTGGAAGTACTTACAAGTATATTTTTTATTGCAAATTTTTTAAATAAAAAATCATCTTTTCGACAATCATATTTTGTGATTTATTCTTTTGGGTGTACTGTTGATGCACTGCGAAAGTTGTTTTATATTATTTTTTCAGTATCTGGCATAAAAGCTACCACAACATACATTGTTATAGTGCCTGCTATTTATAATTCCTTACAATGGTACAGTAAGAATTTAGCTTGGATATGGAATTTAGTTTTATCATTAAATCGTTTTGTTGCACTTGCCTTCCCAATACAGTATTCGCGGATATGGTCAAAAAGAAATTCTACAATCATATTTATTTTACTTGCACTATATCCGTTTATTATACATTCTTACAATCCGATACATATTTTTTGTTCGATGATTGGTGGTTGTATTTACCCAGCTTTCTTGGATATACCTTCACAACCAAAAGATTTTGAAAGACTTTTTGAAATTATTTCAGGAATTGCATATCCGTTAATCGCAACTTTGTTCACTGCTATTGCAGCTATTAGCATGATTTCAAAAAGTCATGCTTACAAAAATCTTGAAAAATTATTATTAATTCAATCATTTTTGAGTACTATATTTCTCATTCTTGCGTCGATAGCAAATTTACTTTGTCTTGCAAACAAAATTGATGGAAGTGGTGTTAATTTTATGGAATTAATTCGTTCTACTTTAATTGTAATGTTTTTTGCATGCATTGGGGATTTATGCTTCAACCTTCATCATTTAACTCCGTTACTCTTTTTATTAATTACTTCGTAAGTGGTAAAAAAAAGAAAAAAAATCAGTTATAAAATTAATTTGGGTTCTTTTGAGCAAAGTGCCAGTGGTAGCAAGCTTGAACGAAAAGTAAATCGAAGATTAAGGTCATTTTTTCAGGTCGAAAAAACTTCAGATTTTGGTTCTTTTAAAATTTTTATCTTTTCTATGTTCATCTGCAATTATACAACGAAAGATAGACAATGCTTTTAAAATATAGCTCAAATCTGATTGAGGAGATAGCTTTTTAAGCTTATAAGATGACATTAGCGCAAAAAAAGGTAATTTCATCCATCGTACCCAGGAACAATTTTTGGAGAAGGCATTTCGATTTCG
>CABFKO010006653.1:389-10834 GCA_901766855.1 Panagrolaimus sp. ES5
CTTTTTTCTTTTTCCATTTTCATTTTGTGCTCTCTCTTCAAGGCCCTCTCTGTTTTTTTGATCTTGCACTTTTTAAAACGGATTTAAAAAAAAATTTATTTAACTGTACAGCTGGAACTGAAAAAATGTCGAAGATTGTTGATATCTTTTAAAAAAGGTTTAGAAATTTACTTGCAAAAAAATCAGCAATAAATAAGTCCGATTTTTATCCCAAAAGCTTTGAGCCAAAGATTGACTCGACTTTGTTAAATAAAAAATTGATGAATTTTGTTTTTTAAATTTCAAAACATTTTGAAAAAAGAAATGAAAATTGTATAAAAAGATAAAAAAAATTATGATTAATAAAAAAACTGTACAAATTTTTCCCATAATTTTACTTTTTAAAAAATAAAAATATTTTTAACAATGAGATGTTCGAAAATGTATTGAATTAAATTGTTGCTGAATAAATTTGAAAGAAAGAAGAAAAACAAAAGGGGTCATTTTTGTGGAGTCAAGGAAGAAAAGAAGGCGGTGTTCTGAATGAATGAATGACCATTAAACGGGGACATTTTAAAATAAAAAGGGCTATCAAAATTACAGAAATGTATCAGTGTGTTTTCGAAACCTGAGCAAAATGTCCAAGTTTTGCATTGGTTTTGTATTTATTTTTATATTTGTTGGAATTAATGCTGTAACCATTGTTTCACCAGTTCAGCCTAGGGGGCTTAATGATACAGAATTAAATAATTTTTTAAAGGCATTAGCTGAAAGCAAAAAATGTTCACTTTCAATTCGAGATGTTAAATTAAAATTGGTAAAAATTATTTATTTTAAAACAATAGTATACTGTAGCTATTTTAAGCCACCAAAATGTGGATGCTGTCAAACATGTTCATCTTCTTGTTTTTCTACAGTTGATTGTAATGATAATGATCAATCTTGTGATGATAATAATAGTTGTGATTGTTGCTGTTGCGAAGATATTATGATGTTGACAACAACTACAGTATCCCCAAAAACAACAACCGCACCAGTTCCAACACAATGTTGTTGTAAGCCATGTTGCAATAGATGCAAATGTAAAAATAATCGAAGACCACAACCATGTGGTTGTCAATCAAATAATGGTGAAAATTATAAAAATAAGATTATTAAAATGTAAATTATAAATTTAGGAAATACAAATGGATGTGGAAATTCTGGGGGTAATCCACCAATTGGATGTGGAGTTAACAATAATCCAGGGCCAGTTGGACCTGCTTATATTTTGCCACCATTAATTCCACAACCTCAACCAAATACATATGCACAATCTCCCCAACCACAACCACAACCTCCATTTAATAGTTATGTTTTTCCACCATCACAACCACAAGGACCAAATTCATATGCACAACCACCATTTCAACCACAACCAGCTCCTGGCCCAATTTCTCCATCAGCTCCAAATTCATATGCACAACCCCCACAACCTAATCCTCCAGCGCCTGGTCCAAATGGATATGCTCAACCTCCTGTTGTCGGACCTGTAACAATTGCACCTTTTCCCATGCCTCAACCATTCCCTGTACCAAATCCAAATCAATCATATCCTCTTCCACAACCTCAACCTCAAGTTGGATATCCTGTTATCCCTTCACCTTCTGGTAATGAATGTTAAATTACAAAACATAAATAATATGCAAATTTGTTTTTAGGTAACTATCCTTTACCTTCTTTCCCAAATCCTGTTTGCATTTATCCCAATCAACCATGCCAAAATCCACAACCCCAACCACCAGTCAATCCTCTTCCACCATCGACTTCAACAACAACAACAACTACTTCACCGACAACAACATCTTCAACTAGTACCACAATTGTGGCCACAACAACCCCATCTTCATTTCTCCCCAAGGACGACGCACTTTCAAGCTTCAAAAATTTTTTGGAAAATCAAAAAATGTCTGACAGTATTTTGGATTTGCAACCAAAATTCCGCGATACAGTATCCAATCATCCAAAATCTTTATCAACACCAGAAAATAGCAGCACATCGCCCACAGGATTTGTATCTATCATTGCAATCATTATCATGGCTTTGTGTTTGCTCTGATAAATTAACTCCCTTAAATTAATATATTTTTATAATTAATTTATTCCAACAATTTTATTTATAGCTGCTCAATCTCATTGCACAATACTGATATTGCATCCTTTTATTACATGTCTTTGTACAAATATTGCATTTGTTTTTTGTTGTTTATTTGAGCATAAAATTAATAAATTTCATTACAAAAGTTTATCTAAAACATTAAATTTTATCAGAAATTGAAAGTTCAAAATTTAAATCGATTCTAAAAAATAAGAATTTCGAAACTGTAAAATTTGGCAAAAGGTGTTCCAACTTTTGTTATCTTTGTTGAATTTTTTGTTGCTTCAACGTTTTTTCTTTCACTGAATTCTTGTTGTGTTTGTGCAACATTTACCAGTAATATTTTTTAGATATTACTATTTTAACAATGTCACAAAGTATGTCAACAGAAGCTGAGAATAATCGTCAAGAAATTGATGAAAAAAGGAATGAAATGAATGAACGTAATTCTGCTATTACGGAAGAAGATGCAGAAATTATTGCAAATATGCTTGCCCCTAAAAAGCCATCTGATAAACCTTTAAGTGCTGCAGCACAAGAAGCACTTGAAACTCGTCTTTTATTTGCTTTGGGATATATTCGAAATGCTACTGGTGAACATTATGCTGTTGACTTTGTTATGCATCCAAGAATTATGTCGGCTTTAACAGCAATAATTTTACAAGAAAATCTTTCACCTGAAAAACTTGGAACTTTATTGGATATTTTTATCAATACAACTTCTCGTTCACAACCTCTTGCTCAAACACTGATTGAACAACATAACTTTGTTGAACTTATCAATCAATTGAGAACAACTGAAAAGAAAGAAAAAGTTATTTTGCTGCTTTCTAATCTAGCTATTATGTGTCCTGAACTTGTTCATCAACGGTTAAATAATATTGATCCAAATTATATGGATACTTTGATCGGTAATTTTTTACTGTTTGATAAATGGGTTTAATTTGTAATCTTTTAGCAATGTTTACAAGCGGTGAAGAAGGTGATGTTGGAGCACATTATGGTCAAGTAGCTGTTTCTTTAACTACAATTGAATCTATTCGTCAACATGTTATTGAAAAACACTTGGATAAATTCTTACCTCTTTGCGGATCCTTAAATCCAAATCGTCAGTCACGTGCAACTGCTTTAAATTTTTTGAGAAATTTAGCGGTTGATACTCGCCTTCATACTACTCTTTTATCAAAACCTGAATATCTTACTGCTATCCTTGAACCAATTATGAGTAAAGAATATGAATTTTCTGATGAAGAAATGGATAAACTTCCTCAATCTCTTCAATATTTTAATGATTTGCCAACTGTTGATGATGATACTGAACAAATTGTTATTGATACCCTTTACAAAGTTTGTTACTTTCAAAAATTTTTTCATATATATCGATTATTTTATAGTTATGCGATTCAAAATTGGGACGTGAAACACTTCGTCAAAATTCTGTTTATCCACTTTTGCGTGAATTTCATAAAGTACAAAAACGTCGTGAAACTGATGAAGAAATTGGTGTTGGAAGTTCTGCCATGGGAATTATTGGTCCTGGTGCTGCTATGATGCAAGTTTTAAATGAAGATAATATTTTGGAAGGCCTTATTGGAATTTTAATTCGTAATGAAGATGATATTGGTTTGCCTTCTGATGTCAATTACGGTGATATTCAAATGGAAGAATAATTCCTTGGCATACTTTTTGTTGATTTTGTGTTGTTATCTTGAGTTAAAGAGTTTATTAAATAATAAAATTAGTGTTATTGTTAAAAGTTTCTTGCTGTTTGCATTTGGTGAAATACCGTATAACAATATTTCAACAAAATTTTTTTTGTACAAACGTTGCTTAAATTTTGTGAACTTTAGAAGTAAAAAGATGGCTGATATTAAGGTGAAGCAGGAGCCTGCTTCTCTTGATGCTTTATTAGCATTGAAAAAGAAGCAAGAAGAAGCCCAAAGCAAGCCGGTTTTTATGACAAAAGCAATGCGTGAAGCTTTAGCAAAACAGGAACAAGAAAAGAAAGATGCTGCTGAAAAGCAAAAGCTTAAAGAAGCTGGAGATAGTCGAAAGAGAATGTTAGAAACAGCAAAGAAAGAAGAACGTGAAAAAGGTATTGTTAAATTCTCTTTTGAATACTTTAATTTTAGTCATTATTTTTAGAGAGAGAACGTGAAGATAGACATAGAAGACATCGTCGTGGAAGCCCTCGAAGAAGAAGTCGTTCCCGGTCAAGATCACCAAGAGATAAAAAAAGTAAAGATGATAAAAAAGAGAAAGAAGCAGAACAAAAAGAAAAATTAATGGAAGAAGCAATTCGATCGCGTTATCTTGGAAAAGAACGTGAAAAGAAAAAGCGGACCCGGAAACTTCATGAAAGAAAGTTTGTTTTTGATTGGGATGAAAATGATGATACTTCAAAGGATTACGATAATTTATATGAAGAACGACATCAAATTCAATTTTTTGGAAGAGGAGCTTTAGCAGGGATGGATGTGAATTCACAAAGAAAAAAGAATGCAGAATTTTATAATGGTTTGCTTGAACAACGTAGAACAGGTGAAGAGCAAGAACACGAAGATCAAAGAATTGAAAACCTTGCAAAGAAGGAAAAGAAAGAACAATTTGATGATCGACATTGGACACAAAAAGCACTTGATGAAATGAGACCTCGAGATTGGCGAATCTTTAGAGAAGACTTTAATATTGCAATCAAAGGTGGCAAAATACCAAACCCATTAAGAAATTGGGAAGAAGCTGGCTTGCCCCAAGAAGTTTATGATACAATTTTAGCCGTTGGTTATAAAGAACCATCACCTATTCAAAGACAAGCAATTCCAATTGGGTTACAGAATCGAGATATTATTGGTGTTGCTGAAACAGGTTCGTATATTTTTTGATTTATATCATCTAATTAAATAAAATATTATTTTTTATGACGCATTTTATCATACATTTTTTTAAGGTTCTGGTAAAACGGCTGCATTTCTTATTCCTTTACTTGTTTGGATTAATCAATTACCAAAACCTGTTGTTGCGGATATGCTTGATGCTGGTCCATATGCAATTATTATGGCACCAACAAGAGAATTGGCATTACAAATTGATGAAGAAGCAAAGAAATTTGGTGAAAGACTTGGAACTAAAACTGTTTCAGTTATTGGTGGAGCATCAAGAGAAGAGCAAGCACTGCTTATGCGTCGAGGTGTTGATGTATGTTTTGATTTCTTACTGTATGCCACTTATAATACCAATTTTAGATTATTATTGCTACTCCAGGTCGATTACTTGATATCCTTGATAATCGATATATTTCTTTAAATCAATGTTCATATGTTATTATGGATGAAGCAGATCGGTAAATTTTTTTTGATTAATAAAAAATAAAAATTTAAATAAACATTCATTTCTTTTAGAATGTTGGATATGGGATTCGAGCAAGAAGTGAACAAAATTCTTGATTATATTCCAATTACAAATCTTAAACCTGAAACCGAAGACGCCGAAGATGAAAAATTTTTAATGGCAAATTTTAATTCAAAACAAAAATATCGTCAAACTGTCATGTTTACAGCAACAATGTCAGCATCTGTAGAAAGGCTTGCCCGACAATATCTTCGTAGACCAGCTGTTGTAAATATTGGTACTGTTGGAAAGCCTACTGAAAGAACAGAACAAATTGTACATTTCATTTCTGAAGAACGTAAAAGAAAGATGCTTGTTAAAGTGCTCGAAGAAAATAATAAACCACCTATTATTATTTTTGTTAATCAAAAGAAGGTTTGTTTCTTTAAAAAATATACTTTTTTTATTTTATTTAATTATTGTAACTTTTTTAAGGGAGCTGATATTCTTGGAAAATCTTTGCAAAAACTTGGCTTTAATCCAGTTGTTTTACATGGTGGAAAGGGTCAAGATATTCGGTTTGTTACTTTTTAAAAATATATTTTCTTGCATTTTATTACTGTATTTCTTTTAGGGAATTTGCACTTGAATCTTTGAAACGTGGTGAAAAAGATATCTTAGTTGCAACAGATGTTGCGGGACGTGGTATTGATATTAAAGGTGAGTGAATTAAATTAAACTTTTTTGAACAAACTCAACAACAAAGTTTTTAGATGTTTCACTTGTTCTTAATTATGATATGGCAAAAAGTATTGAAGATTATACTCACAGAATTGGTCGTACAGGTCGGGCTGGAAAATCTGGTAAAGCTATTACATTTTTAACTCCTGAAGACAAAGATGTTTTCTACGATCTTCGGCAAGTTCTTCATGAGTCCCCCATTTCAAATTGTCCACCTGAGTTAGATAAACATCCCGATGCTCAACAAAAACCTGGAACAGTAGTCCAAAAACGAAGACAAGATGAAACACTTTATCTCAATTAATTTATTTTTTTTGTATTTGCATATTTGTTTGTCTCTTTTCTTATTGCCTTCAAAGGTAATGGAAGTTTTTTGTTTTTCAATAAAGTCATACTGTATATAATATTTTTGTGTTCAACAAGTTTGATCAGATCAAAAAATTGGAAGTTATGTTAAAATACAAAACTTTTATTAATAAAAATAAAACATAAATTTTCAATAATTGCACGTTATTAGAGTTTCAAACTTTGTACATAAAAATGGAAAACAAAGAATTAAGAAGAATACTGTTTTGTGACCGGTGTTTTTTAATTTTTAAAGCATTTTGTGCTCAACGACATAATCACACATCCTTGAAATTGCAGCAAATAATTCCCTCCCAGTTGGTTCAATTTGTTCTTTGGGTACTGTAAATCCATATACATCTTCCATATCTTCAGGCCTTAATTCTATCCCATAAATATACGGTACTCCAAGATCTTGCATATAATCTATACTTGTTCCTGATGCTGGATCTATAAATATAAAAAATAAAAATGTTCCGGAAATATTTCTCTCTTAAAAAAAACTAACACATAATTTCCGCAATTGTTCCATGATGATAAGTGGCACCACTTTCAATTTTAATCGCTTCAACAGCTAATTCTGCGGCACGTTTTTGATCATCATGATTTGCGGGCTTATCATTCGTATATCCCCATGGGGAAAGAAGTAATTGGCCGTAGCTGTGTAAAGAAATATAAATTTTTAAATCTTTAACATTTTTTTCAATAAAATTTTTTAATCCAACAACTTCTGGCTCTGAGAATGGAACGGCACCAGCATAAATATTTGAGCATGGAGATCGATTTGCTCCAACCTCACCCCAGCCTACAAACATTGTAACATTTATCAATACTTTATTTAAATTAACAAACCTTTTCCACCCCAATTTCTGTTTGCATCGGCTCCAACACACCTATTTGAAATTTTAATGTACTTTTAAAAACATTTAAGATAATTTTTTTACCATTTATTTACTGTAACATTTCTGGAACGAGTTTTTCGCCATAGCCGATCCTTATCAAATGTATATGCATATCCATCGGGATTTGCAACAGGAACAAAATAAAAATCAAATTTATCCAAAATTCCTGTTACCCTCGCTTTATTACCGTAACCCGTAACCAACTATAAAAAAACTTTTTTCATAGCTGTATTTTTAAAATTATTTATTTACCTTATTAATAAGAAATAAAGCTGAAGCAGGAGCAATCCATTCACGAGAATGAATTCCAGCATCAATAAAAACTGCAGGTTTAATTTTTCGAACTGTTGAACCAATTTTTATTCCAACAAGTTTTCGACCTTCAAATGTATCACCAATATCAAATTTTTGTGTTAAATTTGAATATTCTTCTGTAATTTTATTTAAATATTCAACAATTGCATCATAATTATGATATTCATTAACACTAAATTCAGAGGCAGATGAAATTTTTCGGCGATGTCTTCGAGATTTTCGAACTGTTGAACGCCAATGTGATCGATCAATATCTCTGTAAAATTATCATCAAATTAAGGATTACGGTAATAAATAATATAAATCACTTTTAGTTTTTTTGGTAAAGGATTACTGTAGAAAATATTTTTAGAAACTTTTGATAAAAAATCTTACTTTTGAACATCTCGCTTTATTATCCGATAATCTTTAAATCCTTCAGCATCTAATAATTCTTTAAAAGTTTTTGTAAATTCTGGTGCAACCATTACATGAGCATAATTTCTTTGCCGATGAGGTTCCGCCCAAACATCGACCAGTAATCTTGGCTTCCCTGTTTCTTCGTCAAAAAAAACTCCATCTGCTTCAAGTTGCTCCAGAAGTGGTGTAATTTCTTCCCCAGAATTTATATGAAAAAGTTTATACCTAAAAATAGGCTTTTGCTTACATTTTAAAAAAGGAAGAAAACACAATTGATCAACAAAAAAATGAGGGTTCATTGATCAAAAGTGTGTGTATCACTAAATTTTTTTTTCATACCCCCGATAACTTTGAAAAGCTGATGAAGCTGTGATTAATATTGATAGAAAAAATAAGCTGTACAAAAATACCCGGAACATTTTTTGATTACTTTTATATGATCATTACCAAAAAAATGGAACCCTTTAAAAATGAGCATTAAAAATGAACACGAACTCTTGCTAATGAATGTGTGAAAGGTTGACCTTTCAAAAAAAGTGCCAGCCGATCGGTGAATGGCACTGTTATTTGACTAAAAATAAACAAAAAAAAAGCTATTTTTATACAAAGGGCAATGAAAAAAAGAATGTTTTAACATTTGTGCCAAAAAAAGTTCAGATACCAAAAAAAAAGAATTAAAAGACACGCGACTGTTGAAGACTGTCGATAACGAAAAGAAAAAGTCGTGAGTCTGTCATTTTCGTTGTCGCCAATCTCCAGAACGCTGCTAATATACATATATATATATTTGTGTATGATATTATATTTTGAATGGTTGTTAATATAAAAAAAATATGAGGTCTTTTTAGAACTACAACAAAAACTGATAACTCTCTTTTTTTCTGTTTTAACAAGGAGACATTCAAAAAAAAAAATGAATGAAAGAAAAAAGACAAAGAAAAGAAAGTTTTTTTTTGCTTTATGTATTTTTTTTAGATGCGCAAAGAAAAAGTTAAACAAATACACGCTAAGAAAAACTAGTGATGATTTTCTTTTTTTCAAATGTTTAACAAACACTTTTCCCTTTTTTTTCCATATCCGGTCATATATGGAAAAAAAAGTCACTTTTCCTTTTTTATCTATCTATTGATATAGGACATAAAAAAGGAAAAGTGAAAAAACTAAGAAGATTTTTGCAAAAAGAGCAAACTTTTATTTGTAAAAAAAAGAAAGGATCCGTTGAAATGAAAATGAATTGTTTTTGAAAGAAACAAAGAAAAAAGTACTGTAATAATTTTGAAGTAATCATAAATGTGTTAGTCTTTTCAAAAACAATGATGATAACAATTTTGAGTGAAAGCTTAAAAATTAATAAACAGATTATTTTCCATTTTCTTTATACAAATAATTCTGTCCATTCTTTATTTTTTTTGTTAAAACCAGTTTCATCCTTTTTTCTTCTATTTTTTGCGTAACTGGAACTCTTTGATTTGGTCCTTCCTTCCTTTCTTTCTTTTGTCTTTCTTCTTTCACGCAATCTCGTCTCATTTTTAAAGAAAAAGCTGTTAAATAACGCTAATTATAACCAACATTTTATTAGGTGGTTTAAAAAAATGTGACAAAAAATGACGATCACATTCTTTATGAATCACAATCAATGTTTTTTTGAAAGGAATTTAAAAAAAGGAAAAAAACACGTAAAAATAAAAATATTTTTATTTAGGTCAGAAGGTAACAAATAATTGGTGAAAAAATCAAATTTTACAGTACTAAAATAAATTTCAGAACTTTTTAAAACTTCAGTTTTATGAAAGTTAGTAAAAAATGAACAATTCTAAAAACATATGGTAAAAAAGAAATTTAATACAATATTTTCCTTTAAATGTGAAAATAAATATCATTTAAATCATTTAAAATTCATTTTTAAAGCTCGCTTTCATGCGTACCAGGTTTGAAATATTATTTTTTATAAAAATTTAATTACATTTCTGTTTGACTGTAATTTAAAAGTACGTTCAATTTAAGTAATAATAAATTTTTTTTGACAACGAAGAACAAAAACTTCCAAAATATTCAGAAAGATAACCACGATAACTTCGATAAAATTTCAAAACTGTGATTATCTTTGATGTTTTTGGATCACATTATTTTCGCTGATAATTTAACTTTTTAAAAACAATATTTTAAAATTTATTTCTAAATAATGAAAAATAACAAAAAGGAAATCAGGTTCATCAAAAGTGGGCTAGGAAACAGAAAGTACAATAATCGATTTATAGTACATTTTGGGAAAATTTAATAAACGCCATAAAAAACAAAGC
>CABFKO010006664.1:0-13942 GCA_901766855.1 Panagrolaimus sp. ES5
TTATATATAATTTTTTTTTTAAAGTAATGGAAAAAAAAAAAAAGAAAGTCTTACAATTGAGCTTTGCTTATGTTATTCATATTTTCAGGATTTCCCTTAACATAATAAAAAGTTTTCGAATTTCAGGATTTTGTAAAGTAATTGCTTGATAAGCAGCAAATGGTGGTGGTGGATTTTTTGAAGCAATTTTTGTATTATCAGATTCTGGATCCGTTAAGCTTTTATCATCTTCTCCAACAGCATTAAAGACATTATTAGAAACCGCAACGGATTCAGCGGATTTTGTTGATGCGAAACTGAGATTATCTTCAGCAATAATTGTTGAAGATGAAATTGGCATTGTTATTTCATCTTTTTCAGTTTTTTGCTTTTGAAGGTGTTTCTTTCATTTTCTTATCAGTAAGTAAAAAACAATTATCTATAAATAGTAAATTTTTACAGTAAAATTAAAAAAGAAAAATACACGAGTAAAAGTAGAAATTACAAAAAAAATTTGTAATTCAGAAACTGTTTTATTACAACATAAAAATTTCTCATTTTACGCGATATCTTCTTATTTCTTCACAAAATTCAAGATTTTTAGTCATCATTTTTTTTTCTTCGCATGACATTTGTCCCTCCCACGTGCGATCTGTGTTGGCAAGAGCCGCCGGTATCACGGCAATTCAGAAGTTAACATTGTTTGGATGAGAACATTGTTTGTTGGTATTACACTTTTTTGAAACCCGATATTTCGAATCTTCTTTTCAACAAAAAAGAGCATTTGCGCATCATCTGCTATTTTTCTTACTGTCACTGCTTCTCCAAAAAAATTAATTTGATAGTTTTTTTTGATTTTTGAATGGACAAAAAATCAATGCATATGAAATTAATGGTGAAAATTTTAAAAATTTTTTGCAATCTCGAAATACAAATGATAGTTTTTTTTCGACAAAGACACCTGTGGGAATTGGGAGGATTTTTTTCCCCAAAAATTCAAAATCCCTGCAGGGATTTTGTATTGTTAGGATCCATTATTTTGGCTTAACCATGGTTAAGCCAAAATAATGGATGGGGAAGATAAGATTATTTTAAACTTTAACACATATTTCTTTTGCTCTACATAATTATACAATCATAAACTTTTCAACGTCATTTATTTTAATGTTTTTTATTAGTCACTTAAAAATGAAATATAACTGCCAATTTTGTTCTTTAATAACATATGTTGCTCTTAAATGACTTCCACTTAAAACTCAAAGCTTCATATTTACCATCGTTTAAATTTCAAATACCTTTAATTTTAAATTTTAAAACTACAAGTTTACAATTTTTTCGACTTCCTCCTTCTCAAAGAAAGGAAGTCGAATAAGTTCAGTTGTTTTACATTTTTTTGCTTTAAACAAGTTTTAAAATTTACTCTAAAATTTAAAAAAAATGTCAAATTTATCCAAAATTGAAGAATCGTACACGTTTGAAGATCTTGAAAATTACGGTAATCGCTTGCATGCAACTTCTGTAATTGTAATATTAATGAATATTTTTACTGGTTTTATTGTAATAAAATATTCAACGGAATCAATGGGAAATTATAAATATTTCATTTTATTAACTGTTATTTCTGCAGCTTTAATGGATTTGGATGCTACAGTAATTTTTGGAATTTATCCAACTTTTCCTTTGCCAGGATTATGTGGAGCTGGACTTGTTGCAAAACATTTAAATTGGTTTTGGGGGGAATTGATTCAATATGTGAGTATATTTTATCATGATAAATTAACATATTTTGGGGTACCAAAAAAATGTTTGTGGATTTTGGATTTGTCAAAATCGAAAAATAGGAAATATTTTCGTTTCGATTTTGGTTGGCAAAAATTTGATTTCAAATTTTTCTACAATTTATGATTTAAAATTAAAATAAAATTTTCATTTCTTAATTCTGAAATACCGAATTTTAGTAATGGAAATCGAAAAAATTTTAAAACAAAACTTCAAAATTTCGATTTTTGATTTTTCAAACTTTAATAACAGCGTCAAAATCAAATACAAAATTAAAAACGAACATATATTCATTTTTTAGTTAATTTTACAAGAATTATTCAGTTTTTGTGGAAATTCCCTACTTTTATGTTACATTTATCGATATCGTGTCTTGAAAGGAAATGTTGAATTTTTACATTCTTGGAAAGGCATTACACTAATCACATTTTGGATAATCCTATATCCAATAGCACCAATTATTTCCCTTTTCGCAACCCTTGAAGATCGATCAATAATGTTGGAATATATTAATGAAACAGCTCCAAATATGTTTGATCTATACAAAAATGGGCCATGTAGTTGTTTTAAAATTGAAAAAACTGCACCTTTTATAATAATTACTGTAGCACATATTTTTGCAATCAGTATTATTGGAAATATTTTTGTTTTAAAAACATGGAAACTTATGTCAGCCGCAAAAAATTCTTTATCTTCGTCAACATATAAAATGTATAAAGAATTTATTATTGCATTAATTATTCAATCTACCGTACCTGCAATAGTTATATTAATTCCATGTGGAATTATTGGAATTGCAGTTGTTTTTCAAATTAAAAATAGCAAAGGTATGTAATGGTGTAATAGATTACAGTAGTTTTTTAATGTTAAAATTTTAGCATTTGCTTCATATGCTTTACAAGGTCTATTTTTTCATTCTGTAACAAATTGTTTGTGTATACTTTTGGTAATAAAAATTTATCGAAAAGCTGCAATTGAAATTTTGTTGAAACCTTTTCGGTTGTGTTATAAACCAAAGCAACAAATTCAAATTCATGTTGCTACAACAAGTAGTGGAAATGGATCTTCAATTATTTAAATCAAAATTTAATTGCAAGGATAGTAAAAAAAAAACCACAAATATTGTTTGTTTTGCGTTACTGTCACAGTAATAAAATTTTTCAAAAATATTGTTTGATTTAAATAATTGTCATTTTTTAACAAATTTTATTATAAATTCTGAATTTTTTTGTTTAATTTATCTATTTAAAATTTAATTGTTGCAAATCATTTTTAAAGTCGATGTTTTTGTTTCCAATATAATTTAATTTTTGCATAAATGTATTTATTTAAAAAAAAACAGTTTTATTAATTTATAATTTCGCCGACTTCTGTTCCATCTGCTGTCAACATTTTTTCAATGGCTTCTTCTTCAATTTTATCAATTTCACGTTCATAGTTGAGACGAATATTTTTGAATGCCATATCTCGATCAATATATGGTGGTCGACTAACAGATGGAAGAAGAGTGTCACTGTAATATGCGAAGGAATTTTCCTCAGGTAATGCGACGCAATAATAATATGGGCAATTGTTTATAGTTGTTAAATAATATGGAGAAGTACCAGCAAAATAACATTTGGTCTCACCACAACCTTCAAATCCATAAAATCCAATGGCAGTTGCTTTATAATATTCACTAATTTCTTCATCTTTTTTCAGAATTGCTATGCAGATTTTATGATTATGTAAGATCGGATATTCATCAAAACCTTGTGCACATCTTTTGTTATCAGAAAATATATTTTGACTTTGAAATATTCCTCCAAATAATGACATAGTGCTATTAGTTTTATAATTATTACATATCAGTGTTGTAACCTTTATACGATCGGTAATTGTGTAATTCACTGAACAATCCTAAAAAAATTCATGAAAAACAACAATAAAATAATCAACATACTGAAGCATTGCATCCACCGGGTTTGACTTTGTAAGCGCGATGTTTGTAAGTTACGTAAAAATCAATAGAATCCGAAGGTTCGGATCCATCAGGACATGTGAATTTATTAGTAACAGGATTAGAATGCATATATTGATCACATTGATTGCCATGTGTAAGATTTGAATGTGCTTTTGAATATGATTCAATGTATTCACATGTTTGATAATATCCATTAAAAGGTCTCTGATCATATTCTCTTGTGCATGCAACATTGTCATTAGCATTGGCCTGAAAAAGTTACCACACAAATTTATTGGTCAAAAATTTATTTTTTTGAGCTCATTCTATGTCAGTGTTGGTAGCGATATATTCATTCAGAAAAAGTTAAACACTGAAATACCTTATGAAAATACATTGGAGATGAACTATCAGTACATCCTGGAATTGTATTATGCCGAATAAATTCTTGTGTTGCATTGTATAAATAATCTTGTATCATATAAGTTGTTAAATCATCCCATCGTTTATCTTTTAAAACTTTTGGGTGAATTAAAGAATATAATGGCATCCCATGACGATCTAATCCAACAACACTATCAATCGTCATTTTATTTCCCTGCAAAATTTTTATTATTACACGGTTCAAGAAATGTTGAAATGTAGCGAAAATGGGGATAACAAAAATTGTCATAATTTATTGAATTTAAAAAAGATATCTCCGATAAAAGCCTGTACCGCCTTTGATGTGCGGCAAAATTGTCTTTGATGTACAAAATTTTTTTAAAAACTTACACTATCACTAAGAAGTCGATTAACATCTGGGCCACCTTTTGTAAAAATATAGGATTGACTTGTAGAAAATTTTGTTTCATCATCTTGAGAACTTTCATGATCAGCACTAGCTTTTAATCCCATACTAACAGCTCCCATAAAACTTGCATGAAAATCTGTGCTAACTTTTAAAGCAAAGCTTTTTTTATCTTCTACTTCAGTTGTATCAGCAAAACTTAACATTGTAACACTTGCCCCAGCTACAGCTTTATTCGTCACATGTGTGCCATAATCCCCGATAATACTTTCAGCTTCATATTGTGCCAAAACTCTATTTCCATCCTTAATTGCTTTAACAATTTCATTAAGGCGTTCTTCAAAAATTTCATCAAATCCAGCTTTTTCTGTTCCAATTAAAGTAAAAGCACGATATTCAATTTTATTCGAAAATGCAGTTTGTTTATGCTTTTCCATGTGTTCTTTTCCAACCTTTGTTTCAACACTCATTGATCCAGAAACTTCTGCAATACCTGGAACTCCACCCCCTGCTGATACAGAAAGGGATCCACCAGTTGAAGTTTTATATGAACTAAAACTATCAAACATTTCAGAAGATTTATGCAAATTTGCTTCTTTGATTGGTAGTACAACAACATTATCAGGAACTAAATAATCTCCATCTGGAACAGTTCGACATAATTTATAAGTTTGGGAGAAGACGGGAAGGGTGGCTTCATTCGTAAGAGAATCCCAACCAATTCCAACAATTCCACCAAGATTTCGAGAAATTTTTCGTTCTTTAATATGTTCACGAATATGGGCAATGCAGGTATCTTCTGGTGAAAGATAACTTTGTTTTTGAGAATCAAAAAGTGCCGTAGTGTTGTCAGCAGATACAGATGAACCAAAAAGTACAAAACTGCACCCAAGTAAGATTAAGATCAGCATCTAAAAAAGTAAAAAGTAAAAATTTTTATTATTATGTATTTCTGATCCCGCGAGTGTTTTTCAAATAGCACACGATATCGTCTGCTACTTCAAACAAAAAATAAATAGTTTTCGGATTTTAAAGCTTTTTAATGATTAGAAAACAATATGTAATTATTCCGATCGTATTTTTTCTTTTATAATAACGAAAATTAAGCAAATTTGCGTTTGAAGTAGCAGACGATATGGTGTGCTATTTTAAAAGCTCTCCCGGGAGCGGGAAGGCACAGATAACTAAACATCCATTTTATAAACATTGGCAATGATAATATATATTGATAATCATTTGCTTTTTATATACCTTTAAAAAATTCCACAAATATTAATCATTTTCATTAATTCATCCATGCTAGAAGCTTCTGACGTTAATAAATGATTTAAAAAATAGAATCATTACATTATTGGCAAAGCAGAAACATTTGTTTTGAAAAAGTTATAAAAATTTATTAAAACAAAAATACACATGCTTTTTTTTTGCTCGTATTTTTATGATTCAATTAACAGCAAAAATAATAGATTTTATTGAAGAAGAATTTTTTTGTTGAGTAAATTATTGTAGCACTGAATCATTTGTTTTGTTTTTGAATGTATTTTTTATGTTTTGTTTTAATTTTACATAAGTAATTTTTTTGCAAATATTGTTTAATTTTGTTAAAACACAACTGATTGTTTTATATTTCTAAAAATGTGTGCCATATCGGATATTGAAAGTGATATTTGAAAAATTCCACAAACATTGAAAAATTCGTGCATTTTGGAAGCTTTTGACGTTAATATATGGTTGCAAAATTCGAATCGATTAATTAAAGCTGTTAACTCATAAATAATATTTTTAAGTATAAAAAGCAGCTATGAAGGCCCAACTGATTATCTTTTTTGAAAACTTGAAATTGTTATATTGTTGCATTTAAATAAATCTTTGTTACTACTTGTTTATTTAGAAAACATTGGATTTAGGAATTGACTACGGATTTATTTAATCTAGTTTTATAAAAATATACAGTAACCATGGGTAAGTGTTTTATTTTAAATTCCCTTTTTTGTCTGTCTTGAAATATTTTTTGTTTAATATTTTTTTCTAAATCGTTTTGTTTTGCTTGAAGGCAGTAACTTCAAATCCTCATCAATCTGTCTTTTTTGCGTTACTGTCAAAACCTTTAATCCCAAAATAAATTTACTATAAAGATTTAATTTTTTTTCAAGAGAATAAAAAAACACAATTTAACAAAGACTGCAATTTTTGTTTCGACTACTGTTAAGCTATAACAGAAAACTAAAAGTAGCTTCAAAAACATGAAAAATTTATATACCTAAAAAAGGGAAAGTAATAAATAAACCATGGAAACTTGGAAGTTATTTTCATCCATTTCCCAAAAAAATATACAAAAATTCAATCATGCACATTATACATATATAAGTTGTCACTCTGAATCAGGGTTTTACGCATCACTGGTCACAACACGATTTGACCTTTCCCTTTTTTTTTGGGTCTCTGTAAAATAAATATAATGCGCAAAAAATGAAGAGAGAAAGAAATCCCGAGGAATAAATAGAGGAAAGTAAAGAGAGGGGAAGGGGTTGTCATTAACTTTGATTTTTACTTTTCTTTTTTTGCCAATAATGAATAATAAAAAATTAAACTTGACAAGTGAAAAAAAAGAGGGGAACATTGAAGAGATATTTTAGATACTAGACATGAATGTTGTCCATCGGCTGAAAATTTAAAAAAAATATTGAAAATTGTTACTTTTTTTAAAAAAATTTTATGAACGGCTATCATTCTTTTTTTTTCTTCTCTCTTTAACAGCTTTATGATATCTCCTCTTTCATCTCTCTCTTTTTTCATATCATAAAGCTGTTATATGATGGAGGAGACAGCTTTGAGGTCTCTTTTTTTTGTTATTGTTTTTTTTTCACTGCCTGCAGCAGCTTGTTTGTCCTAAGGCAAAAAAAAGAGAGATATCAAAAAATATTTTTTCCTCATTTTTTTTATACATATATTTTTGATGATGAAGAAGAGGAACGCCATCTTCGACCACCACCACCAAGTGGCAAATGCCAATTTTTCATTTTTATATATATACTCTCTTCATTTTTTTTCCTGCTGCTGCCTCTTTCATGTCTTGCTTTTGCTTCTTTAAGCTTGCTTTTCATTGTTTCAAATTGTTATTTATCGTTTTTTTTACTTGCTTTTTTTGCGGCGGCGGCGAAGACACTTCATTTATTTTCTTTTCTCTTTTTCGAGGTTTTATAAAATAAATTGCCCAATTTGATTTATTGGATTTTATTTATTTGTTTTTTTTTCTTGTAACAAATTTGTTTTTATTAACAATGTATTAATTGCATGTTTTGACACATGTTTTTTTGTAGGCAAAGAAAAAATTTAGTTGTTGGAAACATTGCCAACAAAAAATTAACAGCAGCAGAAAAAGGTGAAAGTTAATTAACTACTACTCCTTTTTCTTTGCTTGCTTTTGTTCGTGAATGAATGAAAAGTGGCTGGCGATGGGATTACGTAATTAGACAAAATTAATTACTGTAATTATAATTTTTTGAACAAAAAAAAGAAACAAGACGGAAGACGGTATGAATAAGATTAAATTTCATACATGCTGATTTTTGGTAATCACATTTCAGGAATTATTATTAGCTGTTATTTATTTTGAAAATATTGGATTTTGGAATTGGCAGCGGATTTATTAAATCTTGTTTTTATAAAAATATACAGTAACCATGGGTAAGTGTTTTATTATAAAATCACTTGTCTGTCTTAAAATATTTTTTGTTTCATTTTTTAAAATTTCTTCTTTTTTCTCACCACGAAGACAGTAACTTCAAATCCTCATCAATCTGTCTTTTTTGGCGTTACTGTCAAAAAACTTTAATCCCAAAATAAATTTACTATATAAATTTAATTTTTTTTTCATGAGAATTCGCGCAATCTGTTATCCCATTTTTTATATAGATTTTTTCGTTTAAAGTATATAAAATATATATACTTTCCGATTACTGACAATCTGAAAGTCATTCTTGCAAAAATTTGTAGTGAAAAAAGGCTTCAATGAGAGAAAGATGCAAATTGACACCAAAGGCTTTAAGGCAGCAGTAACAGCAAAATAGAGAGGGGATATAAAAATGAAGATAGATAGATTTTCAAAATGCGATAATATTTTTATTTTTACAAAGTTTTTCAAAAAAAAGTAAAAAAGTTTGAAAAAAATTAGTATAGCGGATATTATTTTGGCAATGTTGTAAAGTAAAAATATAAAACATATATCGGTCATCAGATCAAAAAACATAACTTTAGTGTAAAGCAAAAACAAATGTTGAACGAAGAAAATGGGATACAGTAATCTTTTTTAAACTTTTTTTGACAGTAATAAAAAATATAAAATTACTGTCAATAATAGTAATTCTTAAATCTGTTACTATCTTCTACAGTAATTCAATAGATTTTTAATTCTGCTATTTTATAACTTTAGTGAAAAAATTTTTTTCTTTTGTTTTACATCCGAGTTTAAGTGTAACTTTCATATTTAAATGAAATCAAATTTTTTGACAGTAAAAAAATTCAAGCATTATTGTCACCGATATTAACTCCAAAATTTGTTACTATCTTCTACACTAATTCAACATATCTTTGTTTTTGTGACTTTATTATTCGATTGAGAAACAGTTATTACTTTTATTTTACATCAAATTTTTTTAAACTAAATCTAACTCCGATATTCGAAAGAAATACAATTTTTGTTTTTTTGACAGTAATAAAATAAAATAATTATTGGCAATGACAGTAACTCCAAAAGATGTTACTATCTTAGACAGTAATCAAATATATTGTTGTTAATAATATTTTATTACTTTTTCGAAAAAGGAATTTTTTGTCTTTTATTTTACAAGAAACAACTTTTTTTCATTAAATATAACTGCCAAGTACCAAAATGACAATTATAATTGCGCCTATCTGAATAAAAAATTCTTTCGACATTTTTTTGCAATTTGTTTGACACTTTTTTTTGTGACCATCAAAAAAGAGAAGAAAAGAGTGACCACAATAAAAATGACCACTGCTTTTTTTCATAGACTTTTCTTGACCCTTTTCACTTTTCATCAACAAAGAATAGAAAAAAAGAAACAAGGAAATCCTCTTACATTATTCTTTTTTGTTACGGTTGAATAAAGATGAACATGCAAAAAAAGGTGGTGGTGGTGGTAGTAGTATTGAGTAATAACCGTTCAACTGAACATGGAAAACTCCGAAACAGTGAATGAAAATGCAAGACTTCCGATTATTCTTTTCATATATATATCTTTCTTTTTTCTCTTATTTTGAGCAAGAAAGAAACTACTACACATTTTCAAATGGCATGTTTGAATATAAAGAGAAAAAAAAGATTGCGCAAAAACCCGCGCAAAAACTCTCGAAAAAAAATACTAATTATCTTTTGTTTGTAAAAACAAAAGCAAAAGAAAAGAAACAAAAAAAGTTTTTCATGCTGACATTTTTAAGTTTTTAAAATTGCTTTTGCAAAAAGTATTATTTAAAAAATTGCAAAACCGTGAAGAAATTTTATGTTTTATTGATAGAAAAATATTTTTTATTAAAATAGACAGTAATCAAAAATTTGGAAATATTGTCTTATTTTTGTTACTGTCACAGTAATAGAGTTTTTAAGAATATTGTTGGATTTGCGTTACTGTCTTAAAAATTTTTATTATATAAATGTTGCTGCAGTTAATTACTTCCATTTCGACGATAATGTTTGAAAAATTGTGTCTAAAATTTTTACTATTATTGTTTTTTTGATAAAGTGGACAGTAATTTAAATATGCATTTTACTGGCAAAATAAAGTTACTGTCATTTTTACTTTTAGTCTAATCAATAATTTTGTAACAAGTTTTTCAACATTTTAATATTCTTTTTCATAAAAATTTATATCAATTTTGTCAATCTTTTTTTTCATTTTTATGAAATTTGTATATCCTTTGTTTCAAATATATATTCATATTTCCTTGCTTCGGCTGTCAAATTTTCTGGTCATTTTAAGTGACAAAAGTTTGTTCCATTTTGTTTTTGAAGAGAGAAAAAAGCATTTATAAACTTGTCATATAAAAAAAAGATTCATCGCAATTGCCATCCTTCATTTAATAAGTTGTTTCAAAGAAGAAAAATGAGTTAAAAACACAACATTTTTTTAAATTTGCGCTGTCATCACTTTTCTTCTTTCTTTTTTGTTGTCTTTCATAAATCTTGTTAAACCTTTGTTTCTTTGATTAATGTGAGTGTAATTTTTAAAGAGCGGAAAAAATATGATTATTCAATCATTATTATTGGAAAAGTTTATTTTAAAATATGATTAATAGCTTTTATGATTATTAAAATGTAATTAATCTTAAAAAATGTTAAAAATAGATAGAAATAATAGAAAACGGTTTTTCATGCTTATTGTCAAAAAAAAAAGTGCAAAGACAGTAAACTAAAAGTGGCAATATTTTTCGATTTCATGTTACTGTCCTTTTTCCTGGATTTTTTGATTTTTCACAACTAAATTCATTGTTTTGTTAATATCTGTTTTTCGTGAATTCCATAATAAAGCATACAAAAATTAACTTAAATTTTCCAACTAATGTCAGTTTGCTATTATCTCACTTTAATGACAGTAACTCAAAATTGACAATAATTTGAATCCATTGCTTACTGTCACTTTTTTTCCTTAATTCGATTAATGTTTTTAAGAAATCTTATATCAAGTTTTTTTAAAAACATTTTTTAAAGTTTTAAACCTGACTGACATTGACACCGCTTGACCAAAAAAAGTGTAGAAATTTGAATTTTCAAATTTTTAACCAAAAATTACTGTACAGTATACAAGATTAAATCCCTTCTTGGGCCAGTTCAAGTGCCATCAATAAGTTTAAAAACTTAAAATTTGCAACAACCTTGGAAACTTTTTTTTTCTAATCCCTTTATTCTTTTTCATTTCATACTTATATTTTTTTTCTATGTATATTTGTCAAAATGCGTTAAGAAGTAACGTCTTGAAACTCAATCCCCCCCTCTTTTTCATCTCTCTGCTATTGCTTACTTACTTTTTCCGGTATGTAAAATACATATATATTTATGGGGAAGGAAGAAAGAAAGGAAGAAGAGTGTGTAAAAAAGGTACCGAATAACAACAATTTTAAAATATGCGGTATGTACAACCACTTAAAATTCCCCCCTTTCTTTTATGTTTTATTTTTTGAAGTGTAAGTAAAAAGTTGAAAAGCAAAAAGGTTTTTGTCGTTTAAAAAAATTGTTGTTTAAAGTTGTCAAAATTATTTTCATTTTTTTTAAAAAAAGTATGAACTGCTTTTACTTTTTTTCAATTTAAATCTACATTTATTTTTCCGCTCTATTGAAAAATAACACAAAAAATTTGTCCCTTTTTATTTTAAGCCGGAAATTCGGCAGCGTTTCGGCGAAATACTATTTTTTTGATGTTTTGTTTTGACTTAAAAAGTTTTTGGGCTTGATGAAGGTTGTTCAAGAAATGAAAAACTGTTTTTAGCAGTTTTGTTAATAACATTAAGTTGAGTGGAAAATATTGTCTTCATGGCTTTAATTTTCGATTAAAATTTGATAAACAAGGTCGATTTTGGTTATTGTTGAAAAATGACAGTAACCAAAAGTGAACAATGCTTTTTAGATTACTGTCACTTTTTCAACCAACTTTTTATTAAATCCATTTTTTTCTTTCTACCGTTTTATCATCATACTTTAAAAAAACATTAAAATCTGTAAATTGTGATTTTGTTTGTGGAAAATGACAGTAATCAAAATTGAGCAATATTTGAGTTTGTTGCAATTACTATCATTTTAGCACAACCTTAAAATTGTCTCTATTTCTGAAATTTTTAATTAAATGCTTTGTTATAAAAAATTACAAAAAAATTATCATAATTTTCAAAGCTCTTTTAAAAAACTGATAGTAATCAAAATGGAACGATGTTTTTGATTTTGCAATTACTATTACTTTTCACATGACATTTTCTGTTAATGATTAAATATCTCTTAACTTATTTTTTACACTTTGTCCAACATTTTCTCTCATTGTTTTTCATACACCTTGTTTCAAAGCCATAACCATTTATTTCTCAGCACCATCTCTTTTTGTGGATTTTTCTTTTTCATTCTATTATTCTTCTTCTCTACCTTGACCAAAGCCGACCTTTTTTTAAAAACACCAAAAAGAAAAAATGGTTTTGAATGCCCTCTTTTGTCCTCACAAAAAAAGGCGATAATTGCTGTCTTTTATTCTTCCATCGTTTTAAAAAGGAAGGTTAATCTTTACCGATTTAGTCTTTGTATTTTGCCAAAAAAATAAAAATGAATATCCATTATTTGCTGCTTTTAAATTTGTTCCGGAAGTGCCGGTGCTCTCTCTCCTTTATTCTTTTTTATTGTAAAAAAAGTGTTTTTGCTGTTGCTAAAGTAGTTTAATTGTAAATATTTTTTGAGAAAAATGCAGTATCTTAAAAATTTTTTTTGGGAGAATTTTAAGAAAATTTTTATGAGATTGGTTCGAAAAGTGTAAAGTTATTTTACATATTTTTGACTAATTGCTCGTTAATTTTGCGAAAATTTAGTCAAAAAAGCTAAAATACTGTATTCTGATGAACCTACACTTCAGGTTTACTGTTAAAATGACAGCAACAAAAATTGCTTCATTATTGTTATTTTTCGATTACTGTTATTTTTGACAGTACTCGGATTTTATTGTCAATTTTTGTTACTATTATTTTTAAGAAATGCTAGTGACCACCTTTAAAAACTTCACTTTGTTATTATTATTTTTGTCTTCTATCACTTTTCGGTTTTGTTTTAAAATGCCATTGACTATTGCTTTAAAGTTCGAGTTAATACTATTCCATTGTTCAAAAATCCATTCTAAAACAAAAACAATAGAATTACATTAATAAAACGAATGAAAAGTAAACATTTATACAAACAAAAATATGCCACCTTTTTTCCATTATATATTTTTTTGGTCGCGCAAAGTCTATTCTTTTTGTTCAACAAGAGTTTTGAGGTTTTTTGTGACAAAAGTAAAAAGTCTACTACTTCAACTACATACATACATCCCCTTAGCATTTCCGGCACTTGCATGTACTTTTTTCTCTTTCATTTTTCAACACTTATATATTTTTTTACTTTTACTTTTTTTTCATTTGCTTTGGTCATTTGTTGACACCAATTTTTGCTGCTTCTGTCGCTTCTAATTTTTTGGTTTTTAAAAACTTTTTTTCTGTGGCAGCTAGTTTTTCCCCCATGGCATTTGAAGCGGAAAAAATGAGTTTTTTTTTAATGTCTAAAAAGGTTTTGCGAAAATGAGAGCAAACGTTTTTTAAAATGTATTGTCAAATATGAATTACTATCATTTTTTGACAGTAAATGATTTTTGAAAGAAAATTCATTATAATATATTTTTTTTAATTAAACAATGTAAATTGTTATTAAA
>CABFKO010006686.1:0-13927 GCA_901766855.1 Panagrolaimus sp. ES5
TTTTAATAGCTTTTTTAATGTTAATGAGATAAAGCAGTCTTTGTACTTTTTTTTTGTTTACTTTGGTTAAATGGCATCATTCAAAAAAACTAAAACAAAGTAATTTTGGAATTACTTTCAAACTTTGCATTGTCTGAAATGTCTTCAATAGATTTTGAAAAAAGGCTTTATTAAAAATTTAACAGTAATATTTTGCAAAAATAATATTTGTTTTCGCTAAATTTTTAAACACATTTTCTAAGTACATTTTTAAATGTTTAATTGAGCAATTGTTTGTGCAGAAAGAAAGCAATAACAAAAGAGCAAGTTCAAAGATACAATAGAAAAAAAATACAACAATTCAAAATGATATCATAGAATGCAAAAGTAAGCAGGAATACTGTATTTTGTTATTCAGACAGAGAAGGTAGATTTCAAAGTTCAGGTTTTAACTATCTATAAAATTATTTAGGTTATAACATTAAAAGTATACGGTAGTTGCAAAAATGTGAGAATAAAAACTGCATATTTTCGTAATGTTTCGATTTGCAGGGATCTGAATATATTTATGGCACAAAAGTATCCCAAAATTTACCAGTCTTTGGTATTTCAAATTACGGCACCAACGGAGGCATCGTTTCTGTTTTTGGTGATTCAAATTGTCTTGAAGATGGAACATGCTTTAGCTTGGTTGATGCTTTACTACATGCTAACGAAAATAATGGAAAAATGCCTGATAACTTTGAAAAAGATTTAATTCAAGTTTGTTAAATAATTATTCTTACTGTGTACTGTAACCTATTTTTTTAGTCAACTCTTCCTGAACTTTCTATCAATGATAAATCCCTTCCAAAAAGAATTACAAATTCAAATTTTGCAAATTATTCAAAAGTTATTTCGGCTTTTACTTCGTCCTTTGATCCCATTTTTCGTACTTTACCCTTCTGTCATTTATGGCATTCTTCGCCACCGCATTTTATTAAAAATGCTTCTTTTGAACCGTAAGTTTTTAATTTTAATCAAATTTAATAATATAATTTTGCAAAATATAAAACTTAATTGGCTTTTTATATGTTATATTTTTTTTTTCAAAAAAAGTTAAATTAACGATCAACTTTTTTGTTGGTGTTTTTTTAGAAAGCATAAAACATTTATTAAATAAAAAGATTTATGAAAAAATTAAAAGCATACATGTTTTTTTCAGAGATTTAAAACAGAAAACACTTGATGTCATAGAAATTGAAAGGCTTCTTGGACCAAGAATGGTAAGAGATTAATAATTTTGAAGAAGATAATTGACAAAAAGCAAAACAAAAAAATAATTATTGTTTTGAAACCATTTTTGTACTTTCGTAATAATCCAAAAAACTACAGTAATTTTTTTAAATGTTTGGTTTTTAACCACTTAAAACATTTATTACCTTTTTGTAAAAACTACTGTAAAGAAAAAAAATAAATTCAACATTTTTAGTTATCAAGCTTTGACGCAATGCTTGATGAAAATGCTGCTGGTTTACCACCAGATGATTATTCACTTTCATTTGAAACTGAAATTATTGGGTCACAAGTTCGAATAATTTTTTATTTTTTATTAATATTGTTTTTTGTTGGAGCTATAATTGTTGCAAGACCTCGGTCATTTGCTCAACTTCTCATTTTTCGTCTAATACGGGTTATTATTTCACTTTGGTATAAAATTTTAAATTGTTTTTGATTACTGGTATCTTTTTGTTGTTTTTAATAAAATCTTAAAATTTGTTTATTTTAAAAAGAAATTAATGTAGCACTATTATCGATTTATATCTTACATTGACATAAATTTCATAGTCGAAATATAAAATGAAGAAAACCAAAGCTTTTATCCCTAGCAAAGATTACTGTATTCGATTCATTATTTAACAAATATACACAAAACCTTTTAAAGTTTTTGCTGACGTTAAAAAACTTAAAAAACACATTCCCTTTATTTTTAAAAATTGAATTTTTTTATGTGAAAAATCCAAAAAAAATATTTAGCAAACTTTTATGTTTTTTGACCTTACGACATAAAAATCTCATTTTTATTTTTTTCGTTGAACTTATCATACCTTTTTTTCCCGTAAAATTTCTGTTTTTCGTGCTTTGAAGCGCTCTTGTGACGTAGCACTTTTATTTTTTTTGTCTTTTCCTGCGCTCTCCCAGCTCCTGCTATTGCTTGCTGCCTTCTGTTTTCGTTGTTTTTGTCATTATCCATATTTTCCAAGAACTCGTTTCTATAAATGTGAAACAAAGTTTCTAAAAAAAGACTTTTAAAACATTGTTTAAAAAAAGCCAATGCGTCATTGGGAAAGCCATTTACGTTGTGTGTGAGAGAGAGGAGTCATTTAAGCGATCATAATAAACATTTTTTCTCTCTCCGCATTTTTTTTTGTTCAACGTCAAAAACACAGATTCTTTTTTGGTTTTGGTTACATGCTTTTTTTGGGGTGCCCTTTTGTTTCGAGATTTTTTGCATAAAAAAATAATATTAAATTTTATACTTGAATGCATTTGTTTTTTTTACTTTTTTTTGTTTCGTTGGAAGTAAAAAAAAGTGGTGTGAATTTAAAGTGAACTTCGATGCACCGTAATCGTGTTGTTGTTGATTCATTATTAATTTTTGGGGGCACAAAACATAATTTTAAAAGGTGAAGTTTGACGTTGGCAAAATGAGAAACATTATTTATGATGTTGATTTTTATATGGTTTTAAAAAACAAATAAACCCAATTTATTAAAAATTTGATTTGCTGCTCTTTAATTTTTTGTTGCATAGATTTTATTTATTTTTTTACGTGACTTTTGCATAAAACGATGTTTTTTGAGTATTAAGCAAATATTTGAACTTTTGCTATGCATTGTGTATTTTTAGCTTTTTGAAAAATTGGGAATTTAAGCATTCAAAGAGAAAAAAATTTATATAATAATTGCTGATAATCACATTTTGAAAAATAGACTATAGTTTTACCAAAGCCATTAAAATTATAGAAAAATAAATGCGTACCGTACCCATTTTTAGCTTTGAGTCGCTCTGCAAAAAAAGCCATTCAAGTGAATGAACATTCGCAGCTTCAAATAAAAAGCGACAGAAACTACAACCTTTTTTCGGCATTTTTTAGCTCTCCCTTTTTTGGTGCAAACAAAAATAGTTGAGCAAAAATAATTTTGTTCAGCAATGAAAAAAAAAATAATAACAAAATTACTTCGGTAAAAAAAATGCAAAAAAAGCTTGAAAAACAAAAAAATTATCGTTCTTTGCAGCTGAAGTGATAAGAATTAATTACTGTAAATTTTTTTAGTTTTTTGCAATTAAAAATATTTATTTCTTTATTGTTCAAATGTACTTTTGTATTATTATGAGTAATGTAACTTTTTTTGTAAATATTTACTCATTACTGTAACAGTCTGTTGCCTTCCTTTTTAACAAAATATTACTCATTTTTTTAAGACAAACAAATTTAGAATTTTAAAAAAGAATTTAACAATTGATGATAAATATATGAGTAAGAATAAAAAGAAAAAGGAGATGATGAAAATATGTGTTTTGTGTTTTATTAACTTTGTTTTGGATTTTTAATAATATAAACTAAAAAAGGTACCGACTACATACGGGAACGAACGACTACAAAATATGGTTTTATTTTGTTTAAGAAAGGAAGTAAGAATGTTAAATTTTTATATTATTATTATTACAATGAACTTTTAAGTCTACATTGTAATAATAAAATGTTAACGTCATTTATCACAAAAAAAATTTTTTTGTAACTTTTGTAATTTTTGGAATTTTCCTATCAGGTTTTAAAGCCATTTTTTGCCTGAGAATACATGATTTTTTTGCGCGGAAAATTTAAAAAATAATGATGATTGCAATCTTTGAGTTATGAAGTAGCATCCCCCCAAATTTATAAAAAAAATGTTTTTGATACTTTTGTAATCACTAATTATCAAATAATCAACAATCAGGTTTCAAAGAATTTTTTACGTCATTATCACTGATTATTATTATTACTGTGTGCTTTGATCAATCGTCATTAAATTTCATAAGATTTTTTTATTTGATGAAGAAGAAAAAGATCTGACCCATCTTTTTTTCTTCAAAAAATTTATGTTTTAATAAGGAATTGGTTTTGATTTGTGATTTGTGAACAGTGATTTTTTGTTATTGTTAAATAGTTGAGACACGAAGGTTCCGGTCAATGCGGGGGTTAATGATGAAGATGAAAAAGAAGGTTCCAGATATTAGTAACAGTAGGGCATAGTTCATGTGAAGACTTGGAAACTTGTTATTTCAACATATATGAATAACAAATAACTTTTAAAATTTGCACTTTGATTTTTTACATAACTGTGACAAAAAATTGTTGTAGAAGTCCAACGCTACAGTATAACTTTTGTGTTTTCAAAAAATTCAGCAATCTTTAATTCTCAAATGACGTTGCTTCAAGAATCAAATTTAAAAATTAAAGGAAACCAAACTTTAAGTCCTTCCAAGCTTTTTGCAGCAATCCCAAAAATAAGTCAAATAACATCACTTTTTTAATATATATTGCATTTTGTTGGAAAAAATTAATCCCTTTTCTGCACATTTTGAATTGAAACAAGCTAGCGAATTTTAAGACTGATAAAAAATATTCTTTTTACAAATCATTGCTGCTGAATATAGCATGTTTTTTTATTAATCCCTTATTAATCTTGTTTTCTGTTAATCCTAAAACAGCTTTTTAGGATAAAAATTTATATTTAAAAATATTTACAGTATTTTTTGATAGTTGCTTTTTAAACTTATCAAGTCAAATACTTATTTTTAAGCAAGAGTACAGATATTTGATGCGGCATTTGATATAGCTTTTAATCCGCGATTTGGTTTGCAAAATGTCTTGAGTTTTTAAAAAAATATTTTTATAACCTTAAAAAAATATGCAAAAAATTTGTATTCTTTTTTGAAAAATTTTTTTTGGATTTTTTATTTTATTGTGATTTAATAGGTAAGCTAGTTTTATCTTGTCGTACTTTTACCAAAATTTGGATGGAATTGGTCGATGATCGTAACAGATGTATTTACCAGAAAAGTGAAATTGTGTTCCAAATCTTTAGTTTTTTTTGTGTTTTTTTTGAGCATTCTACAGTAATCCCTCTAATCTTAGAGATATGCATTTAGTCATAACATTCTTGTATCAAATTTTTTTTAGATGTCATAGTCATTATTAGTCCCTGTGTAAAAATTCAAAACACAAATCCCATTCATAATCCAATGCGTAACTGTACAAAAGAAAGAAAAAAAAACGGAAAAACCCCATTTTTTCTGTTTATTTTAAAATTAATTTATTTTTGCTTGAATGAATCATTTAAACAAGTAGCAAAAATGCCAGTGTACCACCTCCGTTTTGTTTTGTTTTTTTAAAATGAAAAGACACAAATGAAAGTAATGAGAATAAATTTTTGCAAAAAAATGAAAGTCTCTCTTTTTTTTGGAATACGCATTTTTTTCTCTTTCATTGTCTTTGTTTTTTTTGTAGCCCACACATTAATTGGGTGCTCCTTTTTTTCAATGTTTTTTCTTCTCTTTTTTAGTTTTCCAGCATTTATTTCAAAAATAGTTTCGTCATCATTATCAAATTTCATTAAACTTTAATACATTCATTTTAATTTAATATTTGATTTGATGACGATGATAAAAAAAATAAAGGGGGTTCAAAGTTGCTGCAGCAGCAAAAAAGCAAAACAATAACATTAATGTCATTGAATTGTTTTTTTTGCAATGAACAAAATAATGGGGTTCATTTTGCCTATATTAAAAAGTAACAGACACACTTTCCTATTATTAGATGTTTCTAAGAAATGGGTACAAAAGCCCAATCTAAATTAAGGATTTAATTTTTTTCTTTTATATTATATGACAAATTATATAAAAACACTTTTTTTGTTTCACATATAGCTTTGTATAATATTTTTATATTTGTATTTTGCCCCTTTATAAAAAAATACTCTTGAGCATAGATATTTATTTTCTTAGAAAATATGAAAAATTTTAAGCCCAGGAATAGTAAAAACTAACAAATTTTATCTCGGAAATGGTTTTTGAACATTTGAGGCAATGATCTTGTTGAGCTACAGTATGCTAATGGTTGGGCTTTTTTATAGTTTGATGATATAGTGATAGTTTAAAATTAAAATTTGACTCTTAAAAATACAAAAGAATACAATTTTGAAGGATGTAAAAACTGAAACTACACTTTTTTTATATTTGTTAAAAAAAATGAAAGATACAGTCCCTTTCTTTTCGGTTAGTTGTCTAAGAAAATTGACAATGAACTATGAAAAGTTATTTATTTTTTATAATTCAATCCTCTTCGATTTAACACCGGATTATTTTGTTTTTCTTTATCAATGTCTAATCCTTGAAAAACTAAAAAACAAACTGGATTATGTGTACAGATCTTTTTTTGAATAATCATTTATAGTTTTAACGTTAAATTAAAAATATAGTCTTCAAAACACAAACTAACTATCTTTAAAGTTATTTAAGTAAACACGGAACTAATTAATAAAAATATAGTTGTTCCCCCCTTGTATTGTATTTTAAATTAATTTAATTAAGTGTCATTGACACAGTGTTTTTTATAAAAAGAAACTACAAATTTTTTAATTTTGAGATTGATGGAACTCTTTGTTTTTCTTTGAATATTTTCATAGTTAAGAAGCTTTTTATTTTGCATCAAATGTTAATGAAAAAAAATTGATAAAAATAGTTTTTGCAAAAAATAAAATATTAAAAATTTTACCAGTAAACAATTTAAGTAGCTACGATAATACGGTGTAGTAAAAACTGGTGATAATTTACAATAATACAGTAACTTATCAGATTGTTGTTTAATGCATTATGGGATTCGACCGTGACCCTAAATCTTGTTTTAAAATTTTGAGAAAAATGTGTCGATCCTTGCAGATTAGTTTTTGAGAGGAAAAATTTGTTAAATTAATTTTTTACTACAGTTAAAAAGTTGAACAGATTTTGAGCATACGGTAGCTGAATTTAGATTCTGATTCAAAATACATTTTCATACATTTATATAATATATTTATGGGAATCATGTCGTTAAAATTTATTATTTGTCAGAGATCCTTTTAAGTTGTTTAATTTTTTTTGTATTTTATATGTCATTTATTATGTCATATTATGGTAAAAATATATGATATACATACTTGATTCCCATTTAAATACAAACTTACGTTATTTTATTTAACGATTTACAAAAACTTTTTTTAAAGACAAGAATTTCTCATGGTCTTTTTTGTGCAAAAGAGCAAAAACATAAAAATGACGTAATAAGACCTTGCAAAATACTGTTTTTAAATTTCCAAAATAACTTTTTTCGTGGAATGTATTCTACAAAAACTAGAACTATTTTTATCACAAAATTCTGTGATAATCTTTCAAAGAAATACATCAAATAAAAATTTGGTTAACGCCTTTTACGTTTAATCACTTTTTGATATATTTAAAAATTAATCTAATTAAAGAGAAATAAAAAACATTTTTCTAAGATTCCTTTTTTTATTTCTAAGAATAGATCAATTCGCTATCAATATTATCAAAAGATAATATGTTTTGAACAATTAAGTATGACATTTTGATCCGTATATTCATGTATGTATGTAGCGAAAAAAGGAAGGAAGTGAAAAACAGTGTTTTTGAAGATAATAAAACACAAAGTTTTTAGATAATGTTTTTCAAAATTTGTGTATAAATTTTTGAGATATTGTAGCGTTCAAACTTTGAAACACAAAAAAATTTTGATTACATTTCAATACAGTATCCACGAACGTTGTTGAAAACAGAATATAAATGTAACATAATATTTTGTAAAAAGCACAAAGATTAACTAATGAAGCCTTTTAAAGCTTTGTGTTTTCTAAATCTTTTGGCAAACAATTATGTACTGTATTAAGCTTATACTGATGTTATGTGAATTAAAAATACTAATATGGCTGCTTGAAAATATAAATTTAGAGATAAAGTTAATAAATCTATCATAGTTTTAATAATCCTTTTTTTGGGATTTCCTTAATCCTGTTAGATGAATATTGTTCCGCATTAACCTCAATCCTAATAATTCATCAACATTTTTTTTTTCGAAAAAAAATAAGTGAAACCTTGCATAACGACCCCTTAAAGTACTTAAAGAATTTAGATGAATATCATAATCTTACAACATTTTTTTATTCCTTCTTTAAGGAAAGCGATGAAACCTTTAAAACAAAATTTTTAACGGCAATCAAAAGTCAAATTGAATTTTTCTTCTATTTTTTTTTCTCATGGTACATGTCATCATAATAATATTTGTGGTAAGGACACTAAGTCTTAAGGAGAAGGAAAGAAGAAATCTATTTTTAGTAAAAAGGTGCAAGAGTTTATTTTTTTTTGAGAGTCTGATTTTTTGGGGGGATTGGATGATATTTGCGTTCTAGGTACATGATACGTTAAAAACACAATAATGTTATAAAATTATACCTTTTTTACCTTTTTATTAATTTGTCGAATGTTTAAAAAAGAATGATAAAAAAAAGTATTGATAAACAACTTTTATTTATTAAAAAAAAGGGTACAAAGACGACAAAAGGAGAGCATAAAAAGTTGTGACTTTTGCGTTACTGTCATAGTTTCAAACATATTCAACAAATTTTACTGCTAAATATAGAAATTTCTAGAATGCATTTTTTAATTAATCAAAAGTGTCAAATTTGACATTATCACACTTTTTTTCTTTTAAAAATTATCACCTTTTTTATCATCCCTTAAAAAATAATCGGTCAATTTTCGAGTCTTATGTTGTTTTTTTTACACAGCGCCACAATAAAATTGAATGGTGGCGTCATTAAAAGTAAATAATATTTTTTTTTGGGAATATTAAACTTTCTCATGCCCTGTCTATGTCCACCATAAAATAATAATGATACAAAAAACTAGTTTTTTAATAGTTGAAACGTATCAGACATTAAGATTAAAATGATTAATGAAAAAACGTGGTAAATATTTTAAAACAATTTTGAGACTTTTATGTTTTTGGACTTAAATTAATCATCGTTACATTGCATTGAAAAAACTTTAGCAAATTATTATATCAACTTTTGCATATTTTTTTTTATTTCTTTTTTTTGCCGGAAATGATAACATAATTTATTTTGGATTTACTTTGATGCTTTTGAAAAAAATAGTAAACATTTTGCTCTGAAAAAAAGAAATAAAAAGAGATTAACATTAATATAAAATAGAAATCTCTTTTATTGGAACAAAAGCAAAATTGAATGAATTTATATTGCTTATCCTTAAATAAAAACAATTTTATTTTTGTGTTTTGAATCTTGACTAACTACGATGAGTAAATATATAGAGATAAATTAAAATGGATTAAGATGTAAAAAAATACTGTAGTTTTTAACATATAAGATTTTTGTTTGGGTGCACAAACTTTCCAATAAAGCATAAAAATCGACAAATCCAAAGATCAGCTGGATATTTGTTTGCCCCCGTTTAAATGTTTTTGCAGCTTTTTTCCAGTTTTTTAAAATTCGTCTCAACAATTGTCACTTTAAAAATCCCATGTTTATTTTGAACTTGAAACAATACTTTTATTAAAGGTTACCTTTGGTCTCTTTTTTTGATTTTCTTAAAAATGAAATCATACACCCCCATTGTTTAAACTTTTCACACAAGTGTTCACTCAAAAAAATTTGCAGCAAAATAAATAAAAAATAATGAACTTAAAATTAAAAACTTTACAGTACAAGCTGCAAAAAATACTTTTTGTTTTTTTGTATTAAAAATTCAACGCAAATGAAGCCTTTTAAATTTACCAAAAATATAAAAGTGCACTTTTACACACTACAGTAATTCCTTTTTTTAAACAACAATTTAAAAAGCCGTTGATGCATCACACATTTCTTTAAAACCAATATTAAACAGATAAAATATTAGTCATTTTTTCATTTTTCTTTTCACTATAAAGCGTAGGTTATATAAAAAAATGTGTTATGAATGGTGAAAATTTAATGTAATTTTAAACAATTTCAACAAAATTAAAATTTTTATTATTTGGTCATTCATTGATGTCAGAGGGTTAATAACATATATAACTTCATTTTAAACATTTGTAAATTCAACATTAAAAAAATAAAATGTTTAAAAAAAATTCAAACTAGTGTTTTGGGAATCCCATTTAAATTGAGTTTACTGTATTAAAATTTTGTTATTTTTAACACCAAAGTTACAAATACCCAAAAAATTATATTTTCCAATTCAATGAAGCAAGAATTAAAGTAAACATTTATCTTTACATTTTTTTTGAATACAACTAATTAATGTTTAGTACTTTTAATATGGTAATTGCTTAATTATTATTATTTTATATTATTTGAAACCCCCACCCCCATATCATTGTGGAGGAGATAATTCTCTTGAGAGATTCTTTTGCATGCACTTTTTGCCCCCGTGAATGTCTTTTTTTGTTATTGTCTTTAACAATATATTGAAAATTAACAAGTCTACCAATATTCAAGCAAAAAAGAAAATCATGGTACATTTTAATTTTTGTTATTTTACTTTATTTGCAAAAAATTAAGGAAAGGTTTTAAAAAATTAAAGAGACTTCAAAAGAATAACTGTATTTTATTAAAACATGTTTCTGATAAATACACACTCAACAACTTGTTTATTAAATTTCAGAAAACACACACACCCAAAAAAAACATAAAATCACAGAAAAAAAGAATGCAATAAAAATAAATCAAATGTGGTGATACAGCAGCAGCAAGAAAAAAAAGGAGAAAAAAAAGGGTCTTTAGCAAATAGCATATGATTCATTATATTATGACCTAAATAAAGAAAAAGAAGAAGAAAAAACAATTGATAATTACGGAAATGATAAATATAAAAAAGAAGAGAGATAACTGCTTTGCCCTTTTAAAAAGTCAATAAAAATGCTGTCCATAAATTTTTTGATGATGGTTTCTTTGAAAAATAAGGAATTGAAAACAAAATAAAATTTTTCCATAAAATTTGTTTCTATCAATGACAGTAACATTTTTTGTAATTACTATCAAATGACATTAACACAAAATGTGCAAACACTGTGAAAGAAAAACATTGCCATTCATTCTGGATTTTTCAAGAGCCTTCGAGAAAAACTTTCGAAACCCTTCTTTTTTACAGTATTTCGTAATCATTATGTATCATAAATTACATTACGTAAAAAATAGCCTTGAAACTCGTTCTCTTTTTTAATGACCAAAACAAAATCAGCAAACCTTCAAAATTACGTTACTTTCAAAGAAATACCTATTTAATTTGTTTATTTTTTGTACAAACATTTCACCTTGCATTTGAATCAAATTAGGACCAAAAAAATTCAGTACAGTTGTTTGAATTTGATTTAAATGATAAAACCATTTACTGATCAAAAACTCTTTTTTTTGAATTTAATTCAAGGAAGAATTAATGACGATGAATTAATAAACTCATCATTAATTCTTTTTTGCAAAAAAAGGATTCTCAAAAAGTGTCAAAAATGGTACAGAAAAAAAGAGTAATAAATCACGTCAATTTTTATAAAACAAAAAAGTGAAAAAATTTAGCACAGATGTTTTATCACTGAAACCATAGAAATACCAAAAAAAGATGATAAAGAATTTGTGTTTTCATTTTTCGTATTTTATTATTAAAAAACAACAAAAATATAGTAACTTGTTTTATTGTTTTTAATATTTTTTTGCCTAAAAACGGTCAAAGAATTATTTCAAGAAACCCGGAAATTTCACATTAAACTTCAAAACAGAAAAATAATATTTTGGGTGTATACGTATATGTGTGCAATCTGACACAAATAATAATTTTTTACGTGATTTTTTAAAAATAATATTGTGTAATAATAAATAACCTTTTTTCTTTGGTTATCATCATTCATTGTTTCTTTGAAAGTCTACTACTTTTTTTCAAAGTATCTCTCATTCTTTTTTTTATGTTTTGCTCTGTTTTATTCCATCAGTTTCATCCGATCTTTTGTACTTTCCTTTTTTCTTTACCTTCTTCTTTCTCTCAAAGTCAACAAGTTTTTATTTATCACTTTGAAAAAATGATAAAATGCAACCAAATGAGCGAACAAGAAAACTACCGTATACTTTTTCGCCTCCTCAAAAAAATTTGTTGTTTTTTTTATTCGGCTGAGGTTTGTAGTTTGTTGTCCGTCAAAGAAAAAAAAGCGAAAAAAAGAGAATCGTAAATTCAAAAAAGGCGTGTCTCATTTTTTTGCTTGCAATTACATTACATTTTTAGCCCCCATTTTTTTTATAGAGAGATGGGAAGAACAAGAGATAGAAAAGACTCCGCCTTTCCAAAATGCATGTGTCTTGGTCAAAAGTTCACAGCACAGATTTTTTTCATGGGTATATAAGATGAAAATTTATATGTGAATGAAGCTTTCAAAATTAACTTCTTACATTTTTATACGCTTATCAAAAAAAAGATATGAGCTTTAAAATTTTTGTTGTTATCTTTTTTTCTTTATTTATTGGTATTAATTGCCTTCATGGACCTTTTACTGAAGATTTTAGATTGTGGCTTGAAAGGTAAGAATTTATTTTTTAAAAAAAGATTACTGTAGTTTTAAAATTTTGATAGTAATCTTTTTTTTCCCTTTTTGGTTACTGTCACCGTTTTAACAACTTTTTTAAATTTTATTATTGTATTTAAATTGTATAACTTTTTTTAGTGCCGGATATGCAGATTACAATTTTCCATCTCTTCATCTTGGAATTAATGCATCATATGGTGGAAAAGAATTTAAAGAGCAAGAACTTAAACATAATCCAGTAATATTTATTCATGGAAATTCTGATGGTGCTTTAGATGATGGAACTGAATTCTCTTCTGGCTTTTCAGCTTCTATTCGGCATTTCCTTTACAAGGGATATACTTCTGGAGAACTATATGCAATTACATGGGGTGATCGAAAACTTATGAAATCTTTTACTCGAACACATAGCTGTGCAACACTTTTACGAATTCGTCGATTTGTTGAAGCTGTTTTAACATATACAAATTCAACAAAAGTTGATATTATTGCACATTCAATGGGTGTTACATTGGCTCGACAAATAATTAAAGGTGGATCAATTCAAGATCAAATTGAAGAATGTATGATTGGAAAACCAATCAATGATCAAGTGCATACATTTGTTGGAATTGCATCTGCAAATTTTGGAATGTGTACTTGTAATAAAGAAACTGCAGCAAAGATGCCAGCTTGTGGAGTTACGGTAAGTACATAAAAAATTAGAATAAAAAAATGAATTTTGAAAAAATATTTTTGATAATTGAAAGTAATCAAAAAATGAATATTTAAAAAAATATTACTGTCATTTTTTTGATACTGTAAAAAAATTTTTAAATCCACACAAAACTACAAAAAATTAATTTCTTTTTCATTTTCAGACAGGATTTTATTCTGGTGAAACATGCCGAAAAGTTGCAAAAATGCCATTCTCAAAACATCATAAATCTGGTTTATCTTGCTCTGAAGCCCTACCCCATCATCAATGTGAACCAGAATATGCTGCAAATTTAATGCTTTTGAATTCTGATAAAGAATTTAAAGATGCTGAAAGAGTTTATTCATTTTGGTCAGAAGAAGATGAAATAATTGGACCAAATTCTGTATGGGGTCGTAAAACTTCACATATCCCAAATTCTGATACGGTGATGGTATATGAAAATAAGAAGCATCATGCTTTAAAAACTGAAACCGTCAAAGATCAATATCGAGCAATTAAATGGACTTTATATTAAACATGCTTTTTTTTGGGTGTATGGTGTCATCACAATCTCTTTCATTCAATTTCACACTCGCAATGATCTCATGAGAAAAAAATAATATTAA
>CABFKO010006697.1:0-12241 GCA_901766855.1 Panagrolaimus sp. ES5
ATATTTTTCAATGTGCTACGGGCACGTAAATAAATAAAATAAAATAAAATTCTTTCAAAAAAACTATTAATTTTTAATATTTTTAACTGTCAGTTCTGTTAATTTTCTGCTGTATTTTTTTAAACTTTTAACTGTTTCTTGAAGCTGTTGAGTATGGCATTTCAAAGATATTAATTTTTTTCATCTCTTTTTCTATTGTCCTAAAAATGGTTTTAAAAATTAATAATACCGTAGAAGAAATAAATAACTTTTTTTAAACTTGTCATTGTAGCTTTTAGCTGGTATTAATTTTTTAAACAATAACTATAAAAATGGATTTTAAGATACGAGTAAAACAAAGGAACAAAAAAAGAATTAAAAAGTGATTATATTTTTTGTCAGCTGAACTAACTTCAATTTTTTTCACAATTAATTTTTTGGGCATTCCATGTTTTTATGGCATCATATGTCATGTTTTTGTAATGATTGTGCCTTTGATTAAAAAATATTAATATTTGGAGTCATTTTTAGTTTAAAAAATCGACACAAATTCTTAAAACAATATTTTTCATAAATATAACTGGTTTGAATTAAATGTTATTTCAACTAGTAAGCTAACTTGTTTTTTGAGCTTTTCTAAAATTTATCCAGAAAAAGCTGTGGATATAATTATTTACATTTGACGGTTGATTTCTTTTATTATACTGAATTCAGTTATTATTATTCCAACTTTTATTTTTCTCAACAAAAAATATTGAAGTTAAATTTTAAAATGGTTGGTCAAATATTGGCATTACGTTCTTTGTTGCAAATTACATCTTGGATCTTTTATTTAAGCATGAAATTGAAGACAGAAAGTTAAGACAATTTTTTAGACTTTGCTTTTTTGGAGTTTATACTTTTATCAAGAGCGTTGATTAAGCTTTAATTTTTAGTCGTGTTACGCGTAATAATTTTCACGTAGTTAAAATTGTGTTTTTTACATTTATAAATTTTTTCTTTAGCTTATTTTTAAGCTCTTTCTATATAAAACTGATGCATAATGCCCAAAATTCGTGATTCAAATATTTATTATCGTTATAAAATTTATGCATTTTTATTTTAAAACTGAAGATTTATCATAAATACGACTTTGTACATTAATTAATCTTTTAAACTGTTACTTTGGAAGGCAGGCTTATGATAAAGAATTTAAAAACTAGATTTTATTTTTTTTCTTTTGACAGTTCAAGCTCAAGCTTTTTTGCATGTTTACCACTTTGGTAAAACAGCGGTTGCTGTTTGATAATTTTCATACATAGCTAGTCGTAATGTTGAAAACAAATTTTTTGTTCATTTAAAGCTGTGTCCATTTTATTTTTCAAAAAAAAATGTAAAGTGAAAAGTTCAGACAGTTTTTTTCCATAGAATCTAACGTTCCATTTTTAAAAAACAATATCATTTTATCGAATCCTTTTTTATTTACATTTTGGTTTGAACTTTTCATCTTACAACATTTTTATTTCTTTAATTTAACGTTATAAATGTTAATAATACATTCAAAAAAGTGGACGACCCGAATCAAGAATAAAAACCCTAAAAACTTTTTATTACTTTTTTTGCTCTAACTTTAAAGTTCGTTTTTTTACTTTTGAGGTAAATTTTAAAGAAATTTCCGCCATAAAAATTTCTCGTTTGAAACAGTGACTTTCTTTTGTATTTTGTCAGTTTTTCGTATTTTATATTATCACATCTACAAATAATGTGGTCAAAAAATATTAACTGTTTAATCTTAGCATCAATAATACTAATAATATTTGTGATAAAAACTGAACAGATGCCTTCTAATATTAAAGCAGAATTACGAGAACTTGAATTTCCACAAAACCTTGAAATGTTAAATTTAAAAAATGGAAGAACTTTAAGAATTTTAACATTTAATGTATGGTTATCGGGGGGAAAAGTGGAAAATGGGATTTATAAAATTGCAAAACACATAAAATTACTTCAACCTGATATTGTGGCTTTACAGGTTTGTACTTTTTAGGTTTAAAATTAAAAACTGAAATCTTCATAAAATGTGATGCCTTTAAATTTAAAAACTGTATCCGTCATTAAAATATCATTGTTAAAATAAAAACAAAATAAAATTAATTTTCACTGTAATTTTATTTAAATGACAATTTTTTGGAGCTGATACTTGCAAACAAAAAAAATTAGAACACTTTTCTCCAGTTTTTTAAAAAAGAAAATTTTCTAAAATTAACGAATGGTTTTATTTTGTATCAATGATTTGCGGATTTTTTTCGCAACAAAAATTTTGGTAAATGTTTTTTAATTTTTTTTTATTCAATACAATGGCGAAATAAAAGAAGATTTTCTCAGTTATTTATTATCAAAAATTTATTTTAATATTAACAGTTCATAAAAGCATATTTACTTTATATAAATTTTTACACATGTTTTTATAGCCTTTTTTCCCTTCAAACTGACGCACAGTTTTTAGGAGGTTCAAAACTCTGAAAATTTCACTGAAATATTAGAAGAACTTGGACCTGAATGGAGTGGCGCAATTCCACCTTTTGAATATCCCGATAATGCCATTCTTACACCACATATTGTAAGTTTTGTTATCACGAAAGCTTTAATGCTTACAGTTCTAATAAAATCAAATTTGGATCAGTTTTATCCCCAATGTTAATTAATGATAAAAAATAGCATATTTAACAAGTTGTTTGTTTTTCATTTTTCTAATGATCAGTTTAATGCACCTCCAGTTAAATATAGATTGATAGCATTAAGTTTATGCAAAAATTTTAATTGAATTGAGTTCATAAAAAATCTAGATTCATTCCAGTTTAATTCACTGTCTTTATTAATTACAGATTGATAACATGGAAACAACAATTACCCCCAACAATATTGCATTTGGAGTAAATATTAAATTACGAGATTCCAATAAAATTATTTCATTTTGGGCTTTACATTTGGCATATCTTTCATATGGTCCATATGCGGCCAATAATAAACAAGTTACACAGCTCCAACAAATTTTACAGGGTGAAGCTCCAGAAGCAAAAAATGGTCGACAAGATAATATTCATGAACTTTTAAAAGTTCCAGAATTTTCTCAAGCTATTGCCCGATCTGAAGTGGCTCCAGTTATCGTTTGTGGAGATTTAAATTCACCATCACATTTGGATTGGATTGAAGAAAATAAAGATATACATGGTGGATGGGTTGTGCCATGGCCAGCAACTCAAATCTTACAATCCAAAACTGGCTTAATTGATTCTTTTCGAGAAATTTATCCAAGCCCAATTGTAAATCCTGGAATTACATGGTCAACTGTGAATCGAGCTTCTGGAGCTCAATGGGATTACAAGATTTCAGAACCGTTGGATCGAATTGATTACATTTTTTATAAAAGTGAGCATCTTAAACCTGTTAATACTTTCACTTATGCCGGAGCAGAACCGCTTCAACAAATTCCGAATCAAACAACAAATGATTATCCATCTGATCATTTTGCACTTATCACAGATTTCTCTCTTGATGTCAGTTAATCTGGTTTTTTTAAAGTTTTTTTTGAAGGTGAATCTTCATAATTTTTTTACAACTTATTTGTATTTTCTTGTCCGTTTTAATTTTAATCATCATCTCATACTCTTCGGTTTCAAAACTTGATAAACAGTATTTAAATTTTGTTAAAAAATTATGAACATAACAAAAACTTGACGGTGTAATAGCGCCAAATAATAAAAACACAATAAGTAAATTAATTATTAAATTGTGCATTTCGTAAGCAGTTTAAAAAAAAGAAAAATTACTTTCTTGAAACTTTTATAAAGTTTTTTCATCAATTCAAACTTGCATCCATAAATTTAAGTTTTTTTTCCAATCTCAAAAATTATATTTAAAGTTGCAAAATTAACGTTTTTACAGTTTTATAAATCAACATTTTTTGGATTCAAATACCTCAAGTCAAATCTGTGTAGATTTTGAAAAATCAAAATTGCGCAATTTTTAAGCGTAACCAAAAAAGTAATAATCTTTGTTTAATAATTTCGTTGCAAAGCATTATTGAATAAAAATAAAAACAAGTTTTTTTTCAATCAAAAATAAATGGACTCCAAAAGCGCGGCAAAAAATATATTTTTTATGGTGGAAATAACTAGGAGAAAAAACAGAGAAAGAGTGAGAACATGAGAAATCTTGTTTTTATGATTGATTATTTTGGAGGGAAAGCAGGAGATGAAGCAGATAAAGAGAGAGAATGAAAATATCATTGTTTTAAATTTGTTCCAGATCCAAATTTTTTAATTGATTTTATTCTTTTTTGGGAGGTCTTTATTGTAACAAAAAACAATGAAAAAGAGAGAGAAAAGTTACAGTTAACTTAAATAAAAAAATAACAATGCTATTGTAATATTATCTTTCTGTCCAGTTACATGAAAAAATATTTTCAAACAAGAATGAATATAAAAAGCCAATAAAAAAACATGTAACAAAAAATTTAAAAACATGTTTTACAGATAGAAAGAAGACAAGACAACAAAAAGGCAAAATATATACACCATTGTTGTTCATTCATCCACCATTCGAATACCAAAAGTTGCCAATATACATATTTATTATTATTATTACGTTTTTGATGCAACAACTTTTTAAACTTACTGTTTGTTTCTTTTATTTTTTGCTCGTTTTATATCAGTTCAGCTTAACAATTTTAAATCCCAAAATTGCACATAAAGTGATGGACATACAGTTTAATTTTTTTACCATTCTATCATCTTAAAGCATGAAACAGCTTTATAATATAATTACTGCAAAAAATGTATTATTTCAGGGCTACTGTATTAAAACTTATTTAATTCTTGACAGTTAAAGTGTATATCGAGAACAGTTTATTCGAATTTGCTAGCTGAAGCATATATTATTGATTTATTTTAACAAGATATTTGAAATGGGTAAGTTTTTAATAATAAAAATTTAAATTTAAGTTCAATTAAGGTGGCATTAGTTAAAAATTAGAATATTTTATAAGGATTATGCTTTACTGTATTATATTTTTCAATCTTTTTTCTATCTTCGTGTAAAGCTGAGTCAGTTTTTATTGTAATGGATATTAAATTTTTTATATTTATCATAAATCTTCATATAAAAAATTTCATTCGAAATTATAAATTGTATTTTCTTAAATTTTATTCAGTTTGAACTCAGCTTTTTATCTCTGTACTTTTTTCACTCACTTATTTTACCAACTACGCAGTTTTTTTTCTTTGACCATAAAACAACAAAAAATACATAGATACGTACGTAACAATCTCTTTCTGACTTTAAACTTAACTGTTTATCTTTTATCCTTTATCACTTTTCTACGTTCACACACTATTTTACCTTCCGATTAAAGGCTATTTAATCTTAATCTTGATTCCCTTTTTTAACTCAGTTTATCAAATTTTCTGTAGTTTTTATTTCTTTTCTTCTGTAGCTTTTTGTAAAAACAACAAATTCTTGTTCAAGGAAACACGCAATAAATTTTTGCGTCACAAAAAGAAAGGAAACAAAAAGATGAGCTGTTAAGATTTTTTAAAGACGGTTTTCGACGCAAAACAAAAAAGAAAAAATGTCAAAAAAGATTTTCTTTAAAAGTGGCAAAAAATAGAGATAACTTTTCATTGTTTTACAAACTCACCAATATTTTTGCAATTCTGTTATGGATTATTTGCATCCAACTTATACTATATCTAAAAAAATTCATGGACTTCGTCGAAAACATGGTTAGTTTTTTTTGCTATTTTATATCGTATATCACTGATACTTGGTCACAGTTAAATTTCTAAGAGTAATATTTGATTATAGTCTTTTTTCGTAAATTATAAAGTTGATTTTATTTATTTGTTCAACATTGAAATAAGTTTTGAAATTAACTCAAACTGATCAGTTTTTTGAGTTTTTTTGGTGCATTCATCAGTTTTGCTTTTTTGAATAACGAGCCGTTGCAGTTTTTATAATTAATTAAACAATACGAAAAACAATTTTGTTTAATTTTAATTTAAGCTAAACAATATAATTGAAAATTAAACTACGTATAAGCTATTTCTTACAAAAATTATTGAATTCCTTTTAATTTTAATTCATAAACATTTTTTCCAAACAAAACACATTCAAGGAAGAGCGAAAAATAGCTGCAAAAGATGGCATTTAAATTTTTAAATGAATGAGGATTAACAGATTAATAAAAGAATAAAACCTGTCAGTTTATAAATGCTACAAAATAAGCTCATTAACACTTTTTGTTAAAAACAAGGCTTCCACCTTTTTTCATTCATAAAATTTTCTTTATGTCAGTTTAGTTTTTTTCAGTTTTAAATATAATATTTGGTCATTGAAGAACTTGAGGTTTTTTTTTAAAATAATTTTTTTACATTAGCGATATAACGTATATATTTTTTTTAGTAATTCAGTTGTTTCTTTCAGTTTTAAAATTACTGTAATGCTCCCTCAAAATTTCTTGCGTAATTTTGATATTTTATTTTATTTTTAAGTTCGCCTATATTTACCTTGAGAAAAAAAGAAGAAATCGTTGTGACCTTTAACAGACATTAAGAGAAAAAGTTAAAAAAGGAAAAAATACAGAGGCAAACCTTTTTTTCTCCCCTTTCCTCTCTTTTTTTCCCTTTCATTCATAATCAATTTGTATTTTATATATTTTTTTGCTCAACCTTTCTTTTTCCTTCTTTGTTGAATCGTCTTCTTCTTCTTCGCGTGTAACCACCAACAAAGCAGTTCCATGGAACTGGTTTTTCACTCCTTATTTTTCCTTTGTCAAAAATAGAAAGAAGAAGGGAAAAAAAGTGAAAGTGTCGAGCTTTTTTTCCCCGTTTGATTGCGCAACTGATCATCATCATCAACAAAAAAAAAACAACAGAAGAAGAAAATAGAAACGTGAAAAAAAGGAAAGGAAGAAAGAAGATCAAGTTGACGCAAATATATATTTTTAATAATGCTATTTTTGACTCACTGCTTTTACTTTTTTTATTATTCTTTGTTGTTTGGATTGTAAAAGGCAATAAAAGAAAGGGGGGTTAAAGAAGTAGCTTTTTTGATATTGTGGCGGTTTTAACTTTTCTCTATTTTTAATATTTTTTATATAACTTTTAAAAAATTTCCATTTTATCTCGTACGTTTTTTCGTCGTACAGTTTATAAAAATAATAATTAATTACCATTTTTGTTACTATTTTAAAGCAGAAATGCTATTCAATTTTGTATCATTTACTTTTTCTATAAACTTATTTCAACTTTTTTTTAAATTATTATCTGTAATATCCCATGGGGTAACCACTTTTTGTATATAGTTAGTGAAAAGATGGTACGGTTTATACAGTGCAGAGAAAATGAAGCTCAGTTTTTTTACTTTAATTTAAGCTGTTTTTGAGTAAATTTTTAGTTTTAGATCTGTTTTAAAAAATGTTAGCTATTCATCAAGTAAAACAGTTATTAAAAAATATATAATTTGCAAAATGATTAAAACATGTACATTTTTGTTGTAACCAAATTTTACAGTTTTTTCATATTAGAATTGTCAAATTTAATGGATATGTTTGAAATCAGTTTATTCCCAAATTTGATTATTTATTTTTTTTTAAATCAATCTTTGATACTTTTAGGTACTTTATTTTCTGAAAAAACAACAACGAATTTTCTAATCCAGCTAACTTCAACTTTCTTTATTGATTCTTACTCCCCAAAACCTTAAAAAACAAAATAATATCATACTTTTTTTCGAAAAGCATCCCATAATTTTTTGACATCATTTTTATTAACTTTTTTTTCCTTTCTTTGATTTTGGTTTCAAACCTGTTAAAAGTTGTTTCACATTGCATTAATACTTTTTTTGCTTTTTGGTTCTTTTCCTTGTTCCATTAATTATTTATTTTATTTTAACTTTTTATTGGAACAGAATCTGTATATTTTTATGAAGTTTTTTCTTAGCTTTGTTTGATGAAGCTTTTTTTTGTTTCACAGTTTTCTTTAGCAAAAATTGAGCTTCGATCATTATTTATTTAACCTTAATATTTTTTGTTGTCAGTTGGTTTTAAATAAATTGATTTGATTCTCAACAGTTAAATTAATATGTTTGCTTTTACATGGTATCAGTGTTTTTAATTAGTTATTAAAATAGTGCTTCCAGATTTTTGGGAAATGTTTTTCAACAGTGCAGTTTAATTTAGAGATATATTTTCTTTTTCTCTACCATCTTTGTCAATTCAGTTTCCCATTTTTCACTTTTAACCTTTTGCAATAAAAAATTAACTGCCCTTTTTTTAGCAAAAATATATGTATGTAACAATTTTTTTTTAATTTCAAAAAGGATAAAAGGATTTAATATGGATTAAAAGAATATTTTTACATTTTTTACGTTATTTGTTCATTTTTAAAATAGAAAAAAACCTTTGTAAAAATATGCAAAAAGTAGTATCAATGCAGTACTTTTTTTTCGAGTTTTTAACTTTACATTTCCCCAAAAAATATGCCCCAGTTTTTTTGGGAACCATAAATTTTTATTTAGTTTGCTCAAATAATGTTCCAGTTATTTGAAATTTTTCATAAATTTGAGTGAACAGTTTTTCCCAACATTTTCACATATATACCAGCTATTTAGTTTAATCACAGAAACATAAATTTACCAAAATTATTTACTCAAGATATTTCAAGTTCAGTTTTCTTCCTACCTTTCTTATTCTTAAATTTATATTAACCAAATTTTTTGACGTAAAACAATTTTTTTTAAACGCTACAAATTCTTTTCACAGACATTTTCCCCAAACTAAGTAACCCTCTGTAAAAAAAGAGGTGGATAAAAAAAATGAGATCTTTTTACAATTTGTTTTTTTCTTCTTTTCTACTTTTTTTTGCTCATTCAAATTTCCCACGTTCTACTTTTTCTTTAATTTTGTCTCTGTTTTGTTTCTCAGAAGCAGAGTAAAAAATTTGAAAGAATTGAAACATCATTTTTTAATTTTTGATGCTTTTCTTTTATTCAAATTTTAATAACCTTTTTTATTGATATAAATTACCGGTAAAAAGTAATTTTCATAAAATTTAATATTTTTGAGTCAATAAGTGATATCAGCGCTTTTATTTTAAGTATAAAAATGCCAATTTAAGAATCCTGTAAACAGCGTTGGTTCTCAGTTAAAATCGAACTTTTTATAATTTTTTAAATTTTGTAAAAATTTTTAACATGGACAGTTATTTTTCTCTTTTTTGTAATTGAATTCTCATCATTGTGTCATTTTATTTATCCTACCTTTTTGTTGCATCATGGAGATTGTGCAATAATTTATAATTCCGCTTCTTTTTTTTTGGGTGTCTCATTTTCAATCCATTTTTTCTCCCTGATTTCTGACATCCGGTTACGTTATTCATTTTTGATGGTCATGAAAAAAACAAATTGAGGGATAAAAAATAATTATGCAAAAAAAACGGTCTACATTGACGTAAACTGGATATTCTTTGTTGTTCTAAAAATGTAATATCACATTATTACCGAATTTTTTTTAAAAAAAAGCAAAGAAAATGCGTTTTCAATATTAAAAAAAAGCAAAAAAGGCAGTTATTTAAAGTTTTATCATTTTTTGAGTTTATAAAATTTAGACCGTTCTAAATGGAATAGCAGTGTAAATAAATCAGTGATAATTGTCTTTCCAATGACACTACTAATTTCGAAAATTAATTTTTTAGCAAAACTTTTATTAGCTTCTTTTAAAAACTACCAAATGTGTTTTTCCGTTGTTCTTAACAATCAAGTTGTAATTGAGACTTCATCATATAATGATAACAGTTTTAAACTAGGTTATTAGTATAAATTAAACTATATTAAGAGCTTATCATCTGGAACTTACAGAAGCAGTTTAATCTTTTTAAAGAAAAATTTCAAAAAATAATTTTAATTTTTTTTCGAGTTTTTAGTATTGTGTTTTAATATTTTTTAAAACAACTCCTGTATCAGTTTTTTTTAAGAAATGTACCTGATTTATTACAATTATAAATAAAGCTTTTTATTAACCTTTATCTTCTTTCAGTTTTCATCTCCACCAAAAACCCCAATCCATCCCAACCACCGTCACCTTCATCAACTTCGCAGTTTCAAAGATTTCCATTAAATCAAAAATGGTTACCAACTTCGAATAATTTAATTGATAAAACATTTTTGCCTTTAAATCCACCAAAGCAGCATACATTCTTTAAAGCGCCATCAGGATCTGAAGAAAATTTGCATATTGTTGACGGATCAACGGGCATCACTAAAAATAATTTTGGTGAAAATTTAATTAATTCTTTTTCAAAAACAACCTATAATAATAATTCATCAACTTCCCCTGGAATAATGTGGCCATATCAAAGTTATAAACCAATTTCTTGGGATAAATATTATGCACATGATATGCAAGATAGTAAGTTTATCAGTAAAACCGGTTCTGGAAATTCAGTTTATAAATAAATTTTTAAGAGCATGTTTCTATTACATCCGGGTTAGCAGCGGGTATTACGATTGGAGTATTTTTTGCAGTATTTTTACTTACTTTTGGATGTCGACTTTATTCACAACGAGCAGATTCAAGACATCGTAAGTTTCATGATTTTAAATTGTTAGTGTAAAGAATAGTGAAATTAATTACTGTAAGAATGCACAGGCACGTGCAGTTTTTTATGCAAATTTTTGCTGGATTGGCGTTCTTAATTTTAATAATAGTTTTAAAAAAATTTATGTTCCATTAAATGATAACAGTTTAAATTTTTCAAAACATAAAATTTTTTGTTAAATGTTTTATTTACTAAAAATACATTTGACAGTAATTTTACATTAATTTTATGCAAATTTTTGTCACAATACGGAAATTTGTGTAATTCATACATTCTTTCAACAGTTATCGAACATTCAGTTTTTTTTAAAAAAATTATGCTTGCACATTTTATTTTTATTCATTTAATTACAGGATCTCAAAATTCATCCCCCCGAAGAAGGCTATCAGTTAGTGATCTCTTAGGATGGTCAACCCCTCCAACTCCATGCCGTCCACCACCACCATATGAAATTGCAATTCAAATGCCTGCTCCATGTTCCACGACAACCCTTTCCACACTTGTTTCAACACCATGTGAACCTCCAGCTCCAACATATGAAGATAGTTGTCGACATGGTTCCCCCCAACATCATACTTCAATATCACCATTTTATTATCCAACAATTATAGATCCACAAAGGATACAACAATCACATTCCGAAATACGTACAGTATAAAACTTGTTGTTGTTTTTGTGTTTTTATAGATGTACAGTAACACATTGCTCAAATACTTTTTTATCAGTTTTTTTCCCGGTTATACGCACTTTGCAAAAAAAAATTTAATACGTGTTTGCATTTTTTTCTTTTTTTAAAAAACTCTAATTTTATGCGGGCATTTTTTCTAATCATTTTTTTCTTGTTATAATTTGTTATTATCAATTAAAAGCGTTGTAAATAAACGAAGAAAATTATATATTTTTAACGACACTCTCTCAAAATTATGTTACAAAAACAGATACCGTTTTATTTAAATCGAACAATTTATTTATTTGTTATAACGAATAGTGAGGACAACTGTTTTTTTAAATTTGATGTTTTCAAAACCAAAAAATTTTAAATTAGAAACTTAAAATATTTTTAGACTAGGTCATTATTTTTAAAAATGCCTAAATTACCAAGGGCCCTGTATAAATGATAGTTAAAAGGTTTAAAAAAATTGTTCGAAACATGTTCAAAAAACTCAAACAATTGAAGTTTATGCTGTAATGATAAAAAAAACTGATCATAAAAATATTAAAATGACAGTTCAAGTACCATCAGCGACAGATAATAAAATTCAATAAAATTTTCATATGAAAACAAAATTTCACCAAAAATATTAAAAGAAATATAAAATTTTTTGGTTTTATGTCAAAAATAAAACAAAACTACATTGATCACAGTTATTTATATTGGCAAAATTTCATTCAGTTTTCCCAAAAAATGGAACGTAATGAAACCTACAATTGTAGCTACAACCCCGTTATCAATGCACTTCAAAACATTTTAAAAAATTTCTTCTTCCAAATCAATCATGTGATAATCTCTATGCAATCCAGTTTAAAAATTTTGTTCAAAAATTACACAAATTTAAATTAAAAAGGTATGAGGTCGTCGGCATTGTTTAGGATCGGGACACACAAATCTGGACGGCTGTATCCTGGAT